>JAYJNG010000060.1:0-49586 GCA_037194245.1 Opsariichthys bidens
TAATACTCAATAGGTAAGTGCTAAAGTGGCCTGAGAACATGCCAAGAACTCTATAAAAACTCCATAGAAACTATCTGTGACAACAACCAACTGCCTTGAAACACCCTAGCAACCGAGGGCCGAATTTTGCCACTGCAAGCACCATTCACATTTCCTTCAGGAAATGTACATTCTACTTACAACATAATATCTCCTTATTACAACATAGTATCTTATTATTACAAAATAGTATCTCATTATTACATCATAATATCTCATTATTACATCATAATATCTCCTTATTTCAACATAATGTCTCCTCATTACAACATAATATCTCCTTAATACAACATAATATCTCCTTATTTCAACATATTATCTCGTTATTACAACATATTATCTCATTATTACAAAATAGTATCTCATTATTACATCATAATATCTCATTATTACATCATAATATCTCCTTATTTCAACATAATATCTCCTTATTAGAAAATAGTATCTCATTATTACATCATAATATCTCATTATTACATCATAATATCTCCTTATTGCAACAGAACATCTCCTTATTGCAACATAATATGTCCTTATTTCAACATAATATCCCATTATTACAACATAATATCTCCTTCTTTCATCATAATAACTCCTTATTTTCAACATAACATCTCCTTATTACAACATAATATCTCCTGATTACAACATAAAATCTTCTTATTTCAACATAATATCTCCTTGTTACAAAATAATATCTCCTTATTTCGACATAATATCTCCTTATTACAACATATTATCTCATTATTACAAAATAGTATCTCATTATTACATCATAATATCTCCTTATTTCAACATTACATCTCCTTATTACACCATAATATCTCCTTATTACAACATAATATCTTCCTTAATACAACATAATAATTCCTTATTTCATCATAGTATCTCGTTATTTACAACATAATATCTCGTTTTTACAATGTAAGTATCTCATTATTACAACATGGTATCTCACTATTACAACATAGTATCTCCATATTACAACATAAATATCTCCTTTTTTCAACATAATATCTCCTTATTAGGGTAGTCGTGGCCTAATGGTGAGGGAGTTGGGCTTGTAACGTGAAGGTTGCGGGTTCGTTTCCCACGCCGGCAGGAATTGAAGGTGGGGATTGTGAATAAACAACACTCTCTCCACCTTTGATACCATGACTAAGTGCCCTTGAGCAAGGCACCTAACCCCTAATTGCTCCTCGGGCGCTGTCGCAATAGCTGCCCACTGCTCCGGGTGTGTGTTCACTGTGTGTGTGTGTGTGTGTGTGTGTGTGTGTGTGTTCACTACTCACCGCTGTGTGTGTGCACTTGAGATGGGTTAAATGCAGAGCACCAATTTCGAGTATGGGTCACCGTACTTGACAATATGTCACGACTTTCACTTTCACTTTCACTTATTACACCATAATATCTCCTTATTACAACATAATATCTCCTTATTAGAAAATAATATCTCTTTATTTCAACAAAATATCCCGTTATTTCAAACATAGTATCTCGTTATTACAACATAATATCTCCTTATTACAACATAGTATCTCATTATTACAAAAAAGTATCTCATTATTACATCATAACATCTCTTTAGTACATCATAATATCAGAAAAAATATCAGAACATCATAATATAATATCAACATAATATCTCCTTGTTTCAACATAATATCTCCTTATTACAAGATAATATCTCCTTATTACAAAAGAATATCTCCCTATTTCAACAAAATATCCTGCTATTTCAACATAGTATCTCATTATTATAACATAATATCTCATTATTACATCATAATATCTCCTTATTTCAACAGAACGTCTCCTTATTGCAACATAATATCTCCTTAATACAACATAGCATCTCGTTAGGGTTAGGGTTAGGTTAGGGTTAGGGTTAGGTTTAGGGTTAGGGTTAGGGTTTAGGGTTAGGGTTAGGGTTAGGGTTAGGTTAGGTTTTAGGGTTAGTGTTAGGGTTAGGGTTAGGATTTTTGTATATCCAATCCCCAGGTCCCGAAGGACCTGAAGACGGTTGTGTACTGTCCTTTTCGCCGTTCAACTGACCGCTCTGCCGGTGGTATGGGATCAGGAAGGACACCCCCGCAAACCCCCCATGCATCCCCCCCTCTCACACATGTTTGTACTGTTCTGTGTATATATTTTTCAATGCCATGCATTGACCAAACCATGAAGCACCAAGTCATGAGGAAGCTCCAGAAAGAAGAAGGACTCCAAAAGAAGAAAAGAAGAGATAGAGGCTGGGATGTTCCCTGCATCTGTATAGGGTCTAGGGGGCCCTATACAGGATTAACTCACAGTTGGTTTAAGCTGCGCGCCACCCGAGAAAACACTCACGGGTTTGGTGGGCTGCAATAATTTTTTATATTATTGAGAGGGTCCTGCGTAGGTGTCCCAAGAGATTTAGGCGTGGTGAGGGTTAGGGTTGGGGTTAGGGTTAGGGTTAGGGTTAGGGTTAGGGTTATAAGGACGATGAGATGTATTTTATGTCGATAATTCATTCTGAGGGGGCTGACGTCATGAATTTGCTGTCCAAATCACCGTAACCCTAACCCTAACCCTAACCCTAACCCTAACCCTAACCCAACCCTAACCCTAACCCTAACCCCTAACCCTAACCATAACCCTAACCCATTAAATCAAAAATAGGGGGGGGGGGGACAATACCATATCTCCACACCTGGTGGTGCTACAGCGCCCAAACCATGTGCAATCGTCTCCCCATCCCCTAATTAGTTTATAGACCAAATTTCAGCTCTCTAGGACATACTGAACCCAAGATATTGGGGGGGGGGGGGGGGGGGGACAAAACTGGGGGGTGACAAATTCGTTTTTGTCACTATAAACCTAACCTTAACCCTAACCCTAACCCCAACCCTAACCTAACCCTAACCCTAACCCTAACCTAACCCTAACCCAAACCCTAACCCTAACCCTAACCCAAACCCTAACCCTAACCCTAACCCAAACCCTAACCCTAACCTATAACCCTAACCCTAACCCTAACCCAAAAAACCCTAACCCTAACCCTAACCTACCCTAACCTAACCTAAACCCTAACCCTAACCCTAACCCCTAACCCTAACCCAAACCCTAACCCTAACCCTAACCCTAACCCTAACCTAACCCTAACCCTAACCCTAACCCTTACCCTAACCTAGCCCTAACCCTAACCCCTAACCCTAACCCTAACCCTAACCCTATTACAACATAACATATCCTTATTACAAGATAATATCTCCTTATTACTAAATAATATCTCCTTATTTCAACAAATTATCTCGTTATCACAAAAGAGTATCTCATTATTACATCATAATATCTCCTTTTTTAAAAAGAACATCTCCTCATTACAACATAATATCTCCTTATTTCAACATAATATCTCGTTATTACAACAAAATATCTCCTTATTACAACATAATATCTCATTATTACATCATAACATCTCATTATTACATCATAGTATCTTATTATTGCAAAATAGCATCTCATTATTACATCATAATATCTCCTTATTTCAACAGAACATCTCCTCAATACAACATAATATCTCTTTATTAAAACATAGTATCTCATTATTATAAGATAATATCTTCTTATTTCAACATAATATCTCCTTATTACAAGATAATATCTCTTTATTACAAAATAAAATCTCCTTATTTCAACAAAAATATCCCGTTATTTCAACATAGAATCTCGTTATTACAACCTAATATCTCCTTATTACAACATAGTATCTCATTATTAGAAAATAGTATCTCATTATTACATCATAATATCTCATTATTACATCATAATATCTCATTATTTCAACAGAACATCTCCTTATTGCAACATAATATCTCCTTATTACAAAATAATATCTCCTTATTTCAACAAAATACCTCCTTTTTACAACATAATATCTCCTTATTACAACATAATATCTCCCTATTACAACATAATATCTCCTTATTACAAGATAATATCTCCTTATTACAAAATAATATCTCCTTATTTCAACAAAATACCTCCTTTTTACAACATAATATCTCCTTATTACAACATAATATCTCCCTATTACAACATAATATCTCCTTATTACAAGATAATATCTCCTTATTACTAAATAATATCTCCTTATTTCAACAAAATATCTCGTTATTACATCATAATATCTCCTTATTACAAAAACAGTATCTCATGATTAGAACATAATATCTCCTCATTTCAACAAAATATCTCCTCATTACAACATAATATGACCTTAGTTCAACGTATTAGTATCTCCTTATTACAACATAGTATCTCATTATTACAACATAATTATCTCGTTATTACAACATAATATCTCGTTTTTACAACGTAGTATCTCCTTATTTCAACATAATATCCCGTCATTGCAATATAATATCTACTTATTTCATCATAATATCTCCTTATTGCAACATAATATCTCAATATTACAACATAATATCTCATTATTTCAACATAACATCTCCTTATTACAGCATATTATATCAGTATTACAGTATTTCATTATTACAACATAATATCTCCTTATTACAACATAGTATCTCATTATTATAACATAATATCTCCTTATTTCAACATAATATCTCCTTATTACAAAATAATATCTCCTTATTTCAACAAAATATCCCGTTATTTCAACACAGTATCTCGTTATTACAAAATAGTGTCTCATTATTACATCATAACATCTCATTATTACATCATAGTATCTCCTTATTTCAACAGAACATCACCTTATTGCAACATAATAGCTCCTTGTTACAACATAGTATCTCATTATGACAACATAATATCTCCTTATTTCAACATAATATCTCCTTATTACAAAAGAATATCTCCTTATTTCAACAAAATCTCCTGCTATTTCAACATAGTATCTCGTTATTATTATTGGTGCTTGCCTAAGGCAAGCATCAATCTTGTTATTCTGCGGACAAAACTTCGGCGTGTAACTCGTCCCGCACCGTTTGTCCTAGGGACCCATGAATGAGGTGTCAAATCGACCGGCTCATTGAGGAGAGGTGTGCTATGACTTTTATAAGCGATTGGACCAACGACGTTCGTACAGCGGACGAAAAAAAGCGGCGAAAAAAACTCCCATACACTTCCATTGGAAAATCGATGACATGGATTTAAATGAATCAAAACATCATTGAGACACGCGATTATGGCATTTTTGATATGGCCACACATGCAGTCTATTAGTTTAAGCCTGTTAACTGCCTAAACATGCCCTAGCAACCATTTAGAGCACCCTAGCAACAAAAGCCCCACTGACTTCCATTGAAAAATAGATGAGATGGATTTAAATGAATCAAAACTACACAGAGAAAAGCGAGAGTATGGCATTTTTGATATGGCCACACATGCAATCTATTAGTTTAAGGCTGTTAACTGCCTAGCCCTTCCCTAGCAACCATTTAGTGCACCCTAGCAACCAAACCCAAAGAGGGATATTTTCAAACCTGAACATCTTAGGGCTGGTTTATATCATTCATACTGGTAAGTAGCCTTTGGAGGATCATCACTTCCAGCTGCCAAGCCACTCCCTAGCAACCAAACAAAGTACCCTAGCGATTGATAAGCAACACATATATCTCTGCATCAGAACATCGTGCAGACATGGTTGTTGGGTCTTTTGTCTCATGCTAGTAAACTGGATTTCCAACATGCTACACATGCTAGCAGTGATTAGCTACATGCTAATAGTCAAGTCAAGTCATCTTTATTTATATAGCGCTTTTTACAATGCAAATTGTGGCAAAGCAGCTTTACATTAATAAGAAAATGGTGTCATTGTGCAGCTTATTCTATATATTATTGATTCATTTCCGTTGCAAATATCAATAGTTATTAGTCTAGTTAATTTATGTATATCAGCACTGTAGAGAACAGTGACATGATCGTCCGGCTCAGCTCAGTTTGTATACAACGGCGCCAGTGCAGGCATATCAAAAACACTGCTGAATATCAAGCAAGTGTCCCCAACTTAAGCAAGCCAAAGGCAACAGCGGCAAGGAACCAAAACTCCAACAAATGGAGAAAAAAACCTCGGGAGAAACCAGGCTTAGTCGGGGGGCCAGTTCTCCTCTGGCCAACAGTGAACACTTGTCCGATACTCAGGCAGAGTTACAGGTCATTAAACCGTTTTGGAATCGCAACAGTCAAAATATTTAATCTAGTTTAAGATCTTTTTGATCACGCCGGTATGGGACGGTTTGTTGGGATATGTGCCACTGGCTGATGAGTCGGTAAGGTCTTAACAGAGGATGAGCTAGTTAACACAGTCTCCGCCGACACCACAGGGCCACATTGCTGCCGCACACAGGCACAGGTTCCCCGTCCGACCCGGACACGGCCCCAGATCCAGCCAATCACGTTAATTGGTAAACCTCGGGATAAGCAGAGAGACAAAAAATTAGCGTAGACGCCATTCTTCTTCTGATGTACCGAGTACATCTGGTGTTATAGGAAGTGATCCCGGTTCCGGCTGACCTGATCTATGCAGCCTAACAATCCTTTAACGGATATGAAGACAAAAGTTTATAGTGCGTCATGTGTATGCCAAGTTAAATAGATGCGTTTTTAGTCTAGATTTAAACTGACAGAGTGTGTCTGCTTCCCGAACAATGCTAGGAAGATTGTTCCAGAGTTTAGGTGCCAAATAGGAAAAGGATCTACCGCCTGCGGTTGATTTTGATATTCTAGGTATTAACAACTGGCCAGAATTCTGAGATCGTAATAGACGCGAAGGACTATAATGCATTAAGAGCTCACTCAGGTACTGGGGAGCTAAGCCATTTAGTGCTTTGTAAGTAATTAGCAAGATTTTAAAATCTATACGATGTTTAATAGGGAGCCAGTGCAGTTTTGACAGAACAGGGCTAATATGTTCATATTTCCTGGTTCTAGTAAGGACTCTAGCAGCTGCGTTTTGGACCAGCTGTAATTTGTTTATCACGCGAGCAGGGCAACCACCCAATAGAGCGTTACAGTAATCTAGTCTCGAGGTCATAAACGCATGAACTAGCTGTTCCGCATTTGTCATTGAGAGCATATGTCGCAATTTAGATATATTTTTAAGATGGAAGAATGCGGTTTTACATATGCTAGAAATGTGGCTTTCAAATGAAAGATTGGTATCAAAGAGCACACCCAGGTTCCTAACTGACGAAGATGACTTAACAGAGCAGCCATCAAGTGTTAGACAGTATTCTAGGTTTTTATGTGAAGTTTTTGGTCCAATAATTAGAATCTCTGTTTTTTCTGAGTTTAGTAGTAGGAAATTACAAGTCATCCAATTTTTTATATCAGCTACGCATTCTGTTAATTTTGAGAATTGGTAGGTTTCGTCAGGGCGTGAGGAAATATAGAGCTGAGTATCATCAGCGTAACAGTGAAAGCTAATGCCATGCTTCCTAATGACATCTCCCAAGGGTAACATGTACAGAGTGAAAAGCAACGGTCCTAGAACTGAGCCTTGTGGTACTCCATATTTAACTTGTGATCGAAATGACATCTCTTCGTTTACTACTACAAACTGATAACGGTCGGATAAGTATGATTTGAACCATGCCAATGCAATTCCACTAATTCCAACATAATTTTCTAGTCTATTCAAAAGAATATTGTGGTCGATTGTGTCAAAAGCAGCACTGAGGTCTAGTAACACTAATAGAGAGATACAACCATGATCTAATGATAAGAGCAAATCATTCGTAACTCTAATGAGAGCAGTCTCAGTACTATGGTACGGTCTAAATCCTGACTGGAAATCCTCACAGATACCATTTCTTTCCAAGTAGGAACTAAGCTGAGATGATACTGCCTTTTCTAGTATTTTTGACAGAAAAGGTAGATTGGAAATCGGTCTGTAATTGACTAATTCACCAGGATCAAGTTGTGGTTTTTTAATAAGAGGTTTGATAATAGCCTGCTTAAAATTTTTTGGTACGTAACCTAGTGATAAAGATGAATTAATGATCTTAAGAAGAGGATCTATGACCTCTGGAAGCATCTCTTTCAATAGCTTAGTCGGTATAGGGTCTAACATACATGTTGTAGATTTTGATGATTTAACAAGTTTAGACAATTCTTCCTTTCCTATAGCAGCGAATGAATGGAATTTTTCCTCAGGGATACAACAACCCACTGTCTGATGTGATACTGTAGTAGACAGTTGCATGGCTATAATTTTCTCTCTAATGTTGTCAATCTTGCAAGTAAAGAAGTTCATAAAGTCATTACTGCTGTGCTGTTTGGAAACATCAGAAGTTGAGGCTGTATTTCTTGTTAATTTAGCCACTGTATTAAATAAATACTTAGGGTTGTGTTTATTTTCTTCTAAAAGATTTGAAAAATAAGCAGATCTAGCGGTTTTTACAGCCTTTCTGTACTCCATCATTTTCTCTCTCCATGAAATCCGAAAAACTTCTAGTTTTGAATTCTTCCAGCTGCGCTCCAGTTTTCTGGCTGCTCTCTTAAGGGCCCGAGTGTGCTCGTTATACCATGGCGTTGGACTAATATCCTTAAACTTTTTTAAGCGCAAAGGAGCGACAGAGTCTAGAGTGTTTGAAAAGAGAGCGTCAATAGTTTCTGTTGCAACATCGAGTTCTTCTAAGCTGTCTGGTTTGCTAAGTTGATGAAACTGATCAGGAAGATTATTTATAAAGCAATTTTTAGTGGTAGAAGTGATGGTTCTAACATATTTATGGCAGACAGGCGGTTTTCCAGCCTTGGATAAATGTAGCACGCATGAGACTAGATAATGATCTGAGACGTCATCGCTCTGCTGCAGAATTTCAACGGCATCAATATCGATTCCATGTGACAATATTAGATCTAGAGTATGATTACGACAATGAGTTGGTCCTGACACGTGTTGTCTAACTCCAATAGAGCTTAGAATATCTGTTAGTGCCAATCCCAATGCGTCTTTTTCATTATCTACATGTATATTAAAATCACCAACAATAAGGACTTTATCCACAGCCAGTACTAACTCCGATAGAAAATCAGCAAATTCTTTGATAAAATCTGTATGGTGCCCTGGTGGCCTGTATACAGTAGCCAACACAAATTTCAGATGAGATTTGTCACTTACATTATATAACGTTACATAGAGCACCATCACTTCAAAAGAGATATATTTGAAAGACTTTTGAGTAATACTGAAGATATTACTATAGATTACAGCAACACCTCCCCCTTTACCTTTCTGACGAGGTTCGTGTCGATAATAGTAACCTTGAGGGCTAGACTCATTTAAAGTAATGTAATCGTCTGGTTTTAGCCAGGTTTCTGTCAAACACAGCACATCTAGGTTATTTTCTGTGATAATATCATTTACAATAAGTGCTTTTGAAGAAAGGGATCGAATATTCAGCAACCCAAGCTTTATCATTTTGTTATCTTTATAATCTCTGTTTACTACTTGTTGAACATGAATTAAATTATCACCCGTAAATGGGTTTGGAAGTTTTCTGTATTTATTAGTTCGGGGTACAGACACAGTCTCTATCTGACGATATCTAGGTGAAAGAGTCTCTATGTGTTGGGATTTATCTGAATTCTGTGACGTGAGACAGCTAGCAGACGGTCGGTTTTAGCCAGTCTGTCTGCTTCCTGACCTGGGCCCCAGTTAGTCAAGGTTGAGCTCTAAGACTATGTGCCATATTACTAGAGAGAAGAGCGGCACCACCCCAGGAGGGATGAATACCATCTCTTTTCAACAGGTCAGGTCTGCCCCAAAAACTTTTCCAATTGTCTATGAAACCTATATCTAATACATATTAATATAATATAATAATATATATAATACTCAATAGGTAAGTGCTAAAGTGGCCTGAGAACATGCCAAGAACTCTATAAAAACTCCATAGAAACTATCTGTGACAACAACCAACTGCCTTGAAACACCCTAGCAACCGAGGGCCGAATTTTGCCACTGCAAGCACCATTCACATTTCCTTCAGGAAATGTACATTCTACTTACAACATAATATCTCCTTATTACAACATAGTATCTTATTATTACAAAATAGTATCTCATTATTATATCATAATATCTCATTATTACATCATAATATCTCCTTATTTCAACATAATATCTCCTCATTACAACATAATATCTCCTTAATACAACATAATATCTCCTTATTTCAACATATTATCTCGTTATTACAACATATTATCTCATTATTACAAAATAGTATCTCATTATTACATCATAATATCTCATTATTACATCATAATATCTCCTTATTTCAACATAATATCTCCTTATTAGAAAATAGTATCTCATTATTACATCATAATATCTCATTATTACATCATAATATCTCCTTATTGCAACAGAACATCTCCTTATTGCAACATAATATGTCCTTATTTCAACATAATATCCCATTATTACAACATAATATCTCCTTATTTCATCATAATAACTCCTTATTTCAACATAACATCTCCTTATTACAACATAATATCTCCTGATTACAACATAAAATCTTCTTATTTCAACATAATATCTCCTTGTTACAAAATAATATCTCCTTATTTCGACATAATATCTCCTTATTACAACATATTATCTCATTATTACAAAATAGTATCTCATTATTACATCATAATATCTCCTTATTTCAACATTATATCTCCTCATTACACCATAATATCTCCTTATTACAACATAATATCTCCTTAATACAACATAATAATTCCTTATTTCATCATAGTATCTCGTTATTACAACATAATATCTCGTTTTTTTACAATGTAGTATCTCATTGTTACAACATGGTATCTCACTATTACAACATAGTATCTCCATATTACAACATAATATCTCCTTTTTTCAACATAATATCTCCTTATTAGGGTAGTCGTGGCCTAATGGTGAGGGAGTTGGGCTTGTAACGTGAAGGTTGCGGGTTCGTTTCCCACGCCGGCAGGAATTGAAGGTGGGGATTGTGAATAAACAACACTCTCTCCACCTTTGATACCATGACTAAAGTGCCCTTGAGCAAGGCACCTAACCCCTAATTGCTCCTCGGGCGCTGTCGCAATAGCTGCCCACTGCTCCGGGTGTGTGTTCACTGTGTGTGTGTGTGTGTGTGTGTGTGTGTGTGTGTGTTCACTACTCACCGCTGTGTGTGTGCACTTGAGATGGGTTAAATGCAGAGCACCAATTTCAAGTATGGGTCACCGTACTTGACAATATGTCACGACTTTCACTTTCACTTTCACTTATTACACCATAATATCTCCTTATTACAACATAATATCTCCTTATTAGAAAATAATATCTCCTTATTTCAACAAAATATCCCGTTATTTCAACATAGTATCTCGTTATTACAACATAATATCTCCTTATTACAACATAGTATCTCATTATTACAAAAAAGTATCTCATTATTACATCATAACATCTCTTTAGTACATCATAATATCAGAAAAAATATCAGAACATCATAATATAATATCAACATAATATCTCCTTGTTTCAACATAATATCTCCTTATTACAAGATAATATCTCCTTATTACAAAAGAATATCTCCCTATTTCAACAAAATATCCCGCTATTTCAACATAGTATCTCATTATTATAACATAATATCTCATTATTACATCATAATATCTCCTTATTTCAACAGAACGTCTCCTTATTGCAACATAATATCTCCTTAATACAACATAGCATCTCGTTAGGGTTAGGGTTAGGTTAGGGTTAGGGTTAGGTTTAGGGTTAGGGTTAGGGTTTAGGGTTAGGGTTAGGGTTAGGGTTAGGGTTAGGTTAGGGTTAGTGTTAGGGTTAGGGTTAGGATTTTTGTATATCCAATCCCCAGGTCCCGAAGGACCTGAAGACGGTTGTGTGCTGTCCTTCCGTTCAACTGACCGCTCTGCAGTGGTATGGGATCAGGAAGGACACCCCCGCAAACCCCCCATGCATCCCCCCCCTCTCACACATGTTTGTACTGTTCTGTGTATATATTTTTCAATGCCATGCATTGACCAAACCATGAAGCACCAAGTCATGAGGAAGCTCCAGAAAGAAGAAGGACTCCAAAAGAAGAAAAGAAGAGATAGAGGCTGGGATGTTCCCTGCATCTGTATAGGGTCTAGGGGGCCCTATACAGGATTAACTCACAGTTGGTTTAAGCTGCGCGCCACCCGAGAAAACACTCACGGGTTTGGTGGGCTGCAATAATTTTTTTATATTATTGAGAGGGTCCTGCGTAGGTGTCCCAAGAGATTTAGGCATGGTGAGGGTTAGGGTTGGGGTTAGGGTTAGGGTTAGGGTTAGGGTTATAAGGACGATGAGATGTATTTTATGTTGATAATTCATTCTGAGGGGGGCTGACGTCATGAATTTGCCGTCCAAATCACCGTAACCCTAACCCTAACCCTAACCCTAACCCTAACCCTAACCCCAACCCTAACCCTAACCCTAACCCCTAACCCTAACCATAACCCTAACCCATTAAATCAAAAATAGGGGGGGGGGGACAATACCATATCTCCACACCTGGTGGTGCTACAGAGCCCAAACCATGTGCAATCGTCTCCCCATCCCCTAATTAGTTTATAGACCAAATTTCAGCTCTCTAGGACATACAGAACCCAAGATATTGGGGGGGGGGACAAAACTGGGGGGTGACAAATTCGTTTTTGTCACTATAACCTAACCTTAACCCTAACCCTAACCCCAACCCTAACCTAACCCTAACCCTAACCCTAACCCTAACCCAAACCCTAACCCTAACCCTAACCCAAACCCTAACCCTAACCCTAACCTAACCCTAACCCTAACCCTAACCCAAACCCTAACCCTAACCCTTACCCTAACCTAACCCTAACCCTAACCCTAACCCTAACCCCTAACCCTAACCCAAACCCTAACCCTAACCCTAACCCTAACCCTAACCCTAACCTAACCCAAACCCTAACCCTAACCCTAACCCAAACCCTAACCCTAACCCTAACCCAAACCCTAACCCTAACCCTAACCTAACCCTAACCCTAACCCTAACCCAAACCCTAACCCTAACCCTTACCCTAACCTAACCCTAACCCTAACCCTAACCCTAACCCCTAACCCTAACCCAAACCCAAACCCTAACCCTAACCCTAACCTAACCTAACCCTAACCCTAACCCTAACCCTTACCCTAACCTAACCCTAACCCTAACCCCTAACCCTAACCCTAACCCTAACCCTATTACAACATAACATATCCTTATTACAAGATAATATCTCCTTATTACTAAATAATATCTCCTTATTTCAACAAATTATCTCGTTATCACAAAAGAGTATCTCATTATTACATCATAATATCTCCTTTTTTAAAAAGAACATCTCCTCATTACAACATAATATCTCCTTATTTCAACATAATATCTCGTTATTACAACAAAATATCTCCTTATTACAACATAATATCTCATTATTACATCATAACATCTCATTATTACATCATAGTATCTTATTATTGCAAAATAGCATCTCATTATTACATCATAATATCTCATTATTACATCATAATATCTCCTTATTTCAACAGAACATCTCCTCAATACAACATAATATCTCTTTATTAAAACATAGTATCTCATTATTATAAGATAATATCTTCTTATTTCAACATAATATCTCCTTATTACAAGATAATATCTCTTTATTACAAAATAAAATCTCCTTATTTCAACAAAATATCCCGTTATTTCAACATAGAATCTCGTTATTACAACCTAATATCTCCTTATTACAACATAGTATCTCATTATTAGAAAATAGTATCTCATTATTACATCATAATATCTCATTATTACATCATAATATCTCATTATTTCAACAGAACATCTCCTTATTGCAACATAATATCTCCTTATTACAAAATAATATCTCCTTATTTCAACAAAATACCTCCTTTTTACAACATAATATCTCCTTATTACAACATAATATCTCCCTATTACAACATAATATCTCCTTATTACAAGATAATATCTCCTTATTACAAAATAATATCTCCTTATTTCAACAAAATACCTCCTTTTTACAACATAATATCTCCTTATTACAACATAATATCTCCCTATTACAACATAATATCTCCTTATTACAAGATAATATCTCCTTATTACTAAATAATATCTCCTTATTTCAACAAAATATCTCGTTATTACATCATAATATCTCCTTATTACAAAACAGTATCTCATGATTAGAACATAATATCTCCTCATTTCAACAAAATATCTCCTCATTACAACATAATATGACCTTAGTTCAACGTAGTATCTCCTTATTACAACATAGTATCTCATTATTACAACATAATATCTCGTTATTACAACATAATATCTCGTTTTTACAACGTAGTATCTCCTTATTGCAACATAATATCCCGTCATTGCAATATAATATCTACTTATTTCATCATAATATCTCCTTATTGCAACATAATATCTCAATATTACAACATAATATCTCATTATTTCAACATAACATCTCCTTATTACAGCATATTATATCAGTATTACAGTATTTCATTATTACAACATAATATCTCCTTATTACAACATAGTATCTCATTATTATAACATAATATCTCCTTATTTCAACATAATATCTCCTTATTACAAAATAATATCTCCTTATTTCAACAAAATATCCCGTTATTTCAACACAGTATCTCGTTATTACAAAATAGTGTCTCATTATTACATCATAACATCTCATTATTGCATCATAGTATCTCCTTATTTCAACAGAACATCACCTTATTGCAACATAATAGCTCCTTGTTACAACATAGTATCTCATTATAACAACCCAGCCAGCAATGACATGTGGGGCCCAGATGGGTTAAGTACGGGTTCCATGGTTACCATGTGGGCATGGGCTTTGGCTGGGTGAAATCAGTGGGTCCCATGTAGGTTTTTTAGTATGAGTCCCACATAGGAAGCCCATATGAGCTGATTGCATGGGCCCCATAAGGGACCGGCATGGGCCAATTGGGCATGGGTTTGAACTGGGAACACATATATGGGTCCTGCAAAGTATATTTATGGGCCAAGTGGGCATGGGTTTGAACTGGGAATGCATATATGGGTCCTGCATAGAATTTTTATGAGCCAAGTGGGCATGGGTTTGATCTGGGAACACATATATGGGTCTTGCATGACATATTTATGGGCCGAGTGGGCATGGGTTTGATCTGGGAACACATAAATGGGTCCTGCATGGCATTGTTATGGGCCAAGTGGGCATGGGTTTGAACTGGGAACACATATATAGGTCCTGTATGGTTTATTTATGGGCCAAGTGGGCATGGGTTTGATCTGGGAAATCATATATGGGTCCTGCATGGCATTGTTATGGGCCAAGTGGCCATGGGTTTGAACTGGGAACACATATATGGGTCCTGCATGGCATTGTTATGGGCCAAGTGGGCATGGGTTTGAACTGGGAACACATATATAGGTACTATATGGTTTATTTATGGGCCAAGTGGGCATGGGTTTGATCTGGGAAATCATATATGGGTCCTGCATGGCATTGTTATGGGCCAAGTGGCCATGGGTTTGAACTGGGAACACATATATGGGTCCTGCATTTAATTTTGATGGGCCAAGCGGGCATGGGTTTGAACTGGGAACACATATATGGGTCCTGCATGACATATTTATGTGCCGAGTGGGCATGGGTTTGATCTGGGAACACATATATGGGTCTTGAATGGCACATTTATGGGCCGAGTGGGCATGGGTTTGAACTGGGAACACATATATGGGTCCTGCATAAAATTTGTAATGGGCCAAGTGCTCATGGGTTTGAACTGGGAACACATATATGGGTCCTGCATAGAATTTGAATGGGCCAAGTGGCCATGGGTTTGATCTGTGAACATATAAATGGGTCTTGCATGGCATATTTATGGGCCAAGTGGCCATGGGTTTGAACTGGAAAACATATATGGGTCCTGCATGGCATATTTATGGGCCAAGTGGCCATGGGTTTGAACTGGGAACACATATTATGGGTCCTGCATGGTGCATTTATGGGCTAAGTGGCCATGGGTTTGAACTGGGAAAACATATTATGGGTACTGGATGGTGCATTTAAGGGCAAAGTGGGCATGGGTTTGAACTGGGAACACATATATGGGTCCTGCCTGACATATGTGCTAAGTTGATTGGGTTTGAACTGGGAACACATGGGTCCTGCATGGCAGAGGTCATGGCATCAAAATAGGTCAAAGTTTACGCTGTGTTGAATTATGCTGATTAGTGGACTCTCAGAAAGGTTGCAGGCCTACAGTAACACTTCAAATAATAGCCCAGTCCCAGATGCCTGTCCCTTGGGGCAGAAACACATATTTAGACAAATAACTAGGGAAGCTTGATATTATCGGCCGATATTGGCTTTAAAATTCAATATCGGTAAAGATCGTATCGGTTTTTGAAATGGTTTAAAATGACTAAAGTATGTCATTTTATACCCTATTGGAAAGCTTGTTTCCTCTCAAAGCGAATGCAGACAAAATTTGGGTGTTGCTGTTGGTCAACCAGAATAAACACAGGGTTTGTAGAGTAAATAAATTCTTGAGCAGGGCAGATCTAAGCCCCAATGAGTGGAATGAGTTGAATTTTTGTTCTTGTGTGGCTATTTGTTTTCAGTTTACCTCAGTCAAAGAAATGTTCAGTTGGCATCTTCTCTCGAAGGGATAGTAAGCACCGCACCCCAGTTAGCCTACCGGGTTAGTCCTTCAAAACATTCAAGTAGCAAGGGAGTCATGGAACAGTGGGCAGTAAGCCTATAAACGATCATATGTTTCGGTATCTGTATCGGCTAATATCGGTATCGGATATCAGTACAAAATCAATGTCAAGCATCCCTACAAATAACCCCATACGGTTATCCATATCCATAGATGCCTGTCACAATGGTCTATTTGGTCAAATAAAACTCTGGGATCCTATTCGAAATTTTATGGTACTTCATTTTTGAAGATGAGGCCAAATAGCTCACAGACAGCTAGTCCCTTTATGGACGTGAATATGATACATTTATTATTACCTCTTAGGAAACTTTAATTCAATATTTGTTAGAAAAGGACTTGCAGGAGGCCTCATCATCTGTCACTTCTGTGTTGTTAGATGTCCTTGGACCAAGGAGTAATATGTGTTTCTATTAAGGTGTAGCTCATACACCAACAATGACTGGTTGGCTGTAAAGGTAGCCTACATTAGATCTGTTTGAGAAAAAAAATGAGGGAAAAACACTTGTTTTGTATCTTATCAATTATTAATGATTAATAGATTGTTGGCGTTTTAACTTTTGGTAAAGGAAAACACACATCCAGCCCTAGTCTGGAGAAGTAACGGTGACATCAGTGGTTTTTATATTTTTTATATTTTATATTTTATACGAAATTAGGCTACACATAATTCAGTAACAGTAATTGTATAGTAATATTATAGTAACTAATAATCTGAGTAGTATATATATTATAACAGAATATATCATATATATATATTTATATACTCATATATATATTTTTTTGTTACAAATTGTACTTACTTAAGTATTTCTCTAACACCACTTTAATAGCAATGTAACAGTAGCCTACTTGTACTTGAGTACAGATTTTCAGTACTCTTTCCACCACTGCCTGTTATGCACACAACACCTAATTAGGCTCATTCATAATGAAGCCAGCGAAGCAGTTAACGTTTGTTAATTGTCTCACATATCCTTTAATTTACGAATTTTACTGTATTTAATTGTTATTTGGTCAGGCAGTTCTTAGGACATCTATAGGGGCCTGTATGCAAAGACCTTGTTTCGCGCTCAAAACGTTAACTGCTCATTCGGAAAGCACTGTGACTGCTGCCAGCTGTGACTTCGAGGAGAACTTCATAACAGACATTCACAAATTGAGGTAAGTTGAAATATTATGTTGCCAGAAAAATAATAAGTATTCACATTTCTCCGTTGTTAAACAGCGCGTGGAAACCTGGAAGAAACATTGTGCCATGAATTAACTATCCAGTGTCCACAGATCAGCAACAGGATTTACTGTGGTAACAACTATCTGCAACCATGGAAGTTTGGCAGGAATAGTAACTTAGGCTATGCCTTCAAGTAACATTACGTCGGTTTTAAGACATTATGAATACAATTGCTAATTTCATTATATTATATTATAATTTCATTATATTTAATTCATACAAATAAATATGTCTTCTGCTTGAAATAATACAGAGTGATAGTTATAAAGAATGCATATATCATTCATTGAAAAGAAGACTGTTCTACTTTAGGAATAGTGGTTTTATTTAATTTTAAGATATTTAAGTCACAGTAGTAATCTGTATCTGTATTGCATGTTCAAACTTTAAATCATTCTTATTAACCGGTTAATAGATGTTTTCTCCGTAAGTATGTGGGTTTGGAAATTCCCCCAAATTCTGTGTTCTAGAGAAGTCTATATTACACTTTTTAAAGCCCTTTCTCTTAATAACACGTGCATGAATATAGTTTTTTTTAAACTGTTTACAGATAACTACTTTGAAGGAAATAAATGAGTAACTACATGGTAAATGTCACCCTAGGGCAAACATTTTAGCTTACCACATGTGGAAATGTGTTTTACTTGACTGAATGATTTGAAGAGTTGCAAGTTGGAACAATTAAGAACATTGCTAAATTAACTTATGCTCCTTTGTTTTTAGGTGCACTGAAGAGTAATGCAATCACTCAAAACGTGAACCGCAAAGAAGTGGAAATGGCGCTGGGGAAGTGGTTTACGTGACCGTGGAGGGGAGAGGGCTGCAAGAGCCCATAGAGAAAAAGGAGCGTCCACCACACAGACGCCATGAGTGTATTTTTTTTTTTAAAGTATATTTTTGATTTATTTACCGGTATGTTGTGACTTTTAAAGATTATGTTTGTTGTTCAATGTAACAATTTTGTATTAATGTATTTTTTGGAGAGATGTTTTTTTTATATATTTTTGATTTGTTTACATGTGACATTTAAATTATTTTTTAAAGATCATTTTTGTTGTTCAATTTGACAATAAATTTCTTGCAGTTCTTATATTCATTCTTCGTTTTTAGTTTTTTTAGATTGTTTCCTTAAACCATTTGGCATGGTTGGGCTTAGATAGGCCTTGCATTAATTGCCCAGTTAGGACCCACATAAGACTCATACAGAGCCCACTTTAAGCCCATAGGGGCATTCACGGTTGAATCCTGGTGCAAGCCCTTTAGGCAGGTGGGGCCCAAATGGGTCTGACATGAATTACCCAGTTAAGACCCTTACAGGTCCCACTTAAAACCCACCTGGGCATCCATGGCTGGCCCCCGTGTGGATCCCGGGTGCAAGCCCATTTTAAACGCCCTTTAAGCAGGTGGGGCCCAAATGGGTCTGTCATGAATTGCCCGGTTAATATCCCACATAACACCCTTATAGATCCCCTTTAAAGCCCATCTGGGCATCCACGGCTGGATCCTGGGTGCAAACCCACTTTAAATCCCTTTGGGCAGGTGGGGCCCCAATGGGTCTGGCATGACCCACATAAGACTCATACAGAGCCCATTTAAAGCCCATCTGGGTAGCCATGGTTGGATCCCGGGTGCAAACCCACTTTAGACCCATTTGGGCAGGTGGGGCCCAAATGGGTCTGACATGAATTGCCCAATTAAGACCCATGCAGTACCCTTACAGGTCCCACTTTTAGTACGTCTGGGCTTCCACGGCTTGCCCCAATGTGGATCCCGGGTGCAAGCCCATAATGGGGCCCACATTTGCCGCCCATGAAGCCCTCATCTGGGCCCCACATGTCATTGCTGGCTGGGAACATAATATCTCCTTATTTCAACATAATATCTCCTTATTACAAAATAATATCTCCTTATTTCAACAAAATATCCCGTTATTTCAACACAGTATCTCGTTATTACAAAATAGTGTCTCATTATTACATCATAACATCTCATTATTACATCATAGTATCTCCTTATTTCAACAGAACATCACCTTATTGCAACATAATAGCTCCTTGTTACAACATAGTATCTCATTATGACAACATAATATCTCCTTATTTCAACATAATATCTCCTTATTACAAAAGAATATCTCCTTATTTCAACAAAATCTCCTGCTATTTCAACATAGTATCTCGTTATTATTATTGGTGCTTGCCTAAGGCAAGCATCAATCTTGTTATTCTGCCGGACAAAACTTCGGCGTGTAACTCGTCCCGCACCGTTTGTCCTAGACCCATGAATGAGGTGTCAAATCGACCGGCTCATTGAGGAGAGGTGTGCTATGACTTTTATAAGCGATCGGACCAACGACGTTCGTACAGCGGACGAAAAAAGCGGCGAAAAAACTCCCATACACTTCCATTGGAAAATCGATGACATGGATTTAAATGAATCAAAACATCATTGAGACACGCGATTATGGCATTTTTGATATGGCCACACATGCAGTCTATTAGTTTAAGCCTGTTAACTGCCTAAACATGCCCTAGCAACCATTTAGAGCACCCTAGCAACAAAAGCCCCACTGACTTCCATTGAAAAATAGATGAGATGGATTTAAATGAATCAAAACTACACAGAGAAAAGCGAGTATGGCATTTTTGATATGGCCACACATGCAATCTATTAGTTTAAGGCTGTTAACTGCCTAGCCCTTCCCTAGCAACCATTTAGTGCACCCTAGCAACCAAACCCAAAGAGGGATATTTTCAAACCTGAACATCTTAGGGCTGGTTTATATCATTCATACTGGTAAGTAGCCTTTGGAGGATCATCACTTCCAGCTGCCAAGCCACTCCCTAGCAACCAAACAAAGTACCCTAGCGATTGATAAGCAACACATATATCTCTGCATCAGAACATCGTGCAGACATGGTTGTTGGGTCTTTTGTCTCATGCTAGTAAACTGGATTTCCAACATGCTACACATGCTAGCAGTGATTAGCTACATGCTAATACTCAATAGGTAAGTGCTAAAGTGGCCTGAGAACATGCCAAGAACTCTATAAAAACTCCATAGAAACTATCTGTGACAACAACCAACTGCCTTGAAACACCCTAGCAACCGAGGGCCGAATTTTGCCACTGCAAGCACCATTCACATTTCCTTCAGGAAATGTACATTCTACTTACAACATAATATCTCCTTATTACAACATAGTATCTTATTATTACAAAATAGTATCTCATTATTACATCATAATATCTCATTATTACATCATAATATCTCCTTATTTCAACATAATATCTCCTCATTACAACATAATATCTCCTTAATACAACATAATATCTCCTTATTTTAACATATTATCTCGTTATTACAACATATTATCTCATTATTACAAAATAGTATCTCATTATTACATCATAATATCTCATTATTACATCATAATATCTCCTTATTTCAACATAATATCTCCTTATTAGAAAATAGTATCTCATTATTACATCATAATATCTCATTATTACATCATAATATCTCCTTATTGCAACAGAACATCTCCTTATTGCAACATAATATGTCCTTATTTCAACATAATATCCCATTATTACAACATAATATCTCCTTATTTCATCATAATAACTCCTTATTTCAACATAACATCTCCTTATTACAACATAATATCTCCTGATTACAACATAAAATCTTCTTATTTCAACATAATATCTCCTTGTTACAAAATAATATCTCCTTATTTCGACATAATATCTCCTTATTTCAACATAATATCTCCTTATTAGAAAATAGTATCTCATTATTACATCATAATATCTCATTATTAGATCATAATATCTCCTTATTGCAACAGAACATCTCCTTATTGCAACATAATATGTCCTTATTTCAACATAATATCCCATTATTACAACATAATATCTCCTTATTTCATCATAATAACTCCTTATTTCAACATAATATCTCCTTAATACAACATAATATCTCCTTATTTCAACATATTATCTCGTTATTACAACATATTATCTCATTATTACAAAATAGTATCTCATTATTACATCATAATATCTCATTATTACATCATAATATCTCCTTATTTCAACATAATATCTCCTTATTAGAAAATAGTATCTCATTATTACATCATAATATCTCATTATTACATCATAATATCTCCTTATTGCAACAGAACATCTCCTTATTGCAACATAATATGTCCTTATTTCAACATAATATCCCATTATTACAACATAATATCTCCTTATTTCATCATAATAACTCCTTATTTCAACATAACATCTCCTTAGTGCAACATAATATCTCCTGATTACAACATAAAATCTTCTATTTTCAACATAATATCTCCTTGTTACAAAATAATATCTCCTTATTTCGACATAATATCTCCTTATTACAACATATTATCTCATTATTACAAAATAGTATCTCATTATTACATCATACTATCTCCTTATTTCAACATAATATATCCTTATTAGAAAATAGTATCTCATTATTACATCATTTAAAAAGAACATCTCCTCATTACAACATAATATCTCCTTATTTCAACATAATATCTCGTTATTACAACAAAATATCTCCTTATTACAACATAATATCTCATTATTACATCATAACATCTCATTATTACATCATAGTATCTTATTATTGCAAAATAGCATCTCATTATTACATCATAATATCTCATTATTACATCATAATATATCCTTATTTCAACAGAACATCTCCTCAATACAACATAATATCTCTTTATTAAAACATAGTATCTCATTATTATAAGATAATATATTCTTATTTCAACATAATATCTCCTTATTACAAGATAATATCTCTTTATTACAAAATAAAATCTCCTTATTTCAACAAAATATCCCGTTATTTCAACATAGAATCTCGTTATTACAACCTAATATCTCCTTATTACAACATAGTATCTCATTATTAGAAAATAGTATCTCATTATTACATCATAATATCTCATTATTACATCATAATATCTCATTATTTCAACAGAACATCTCCTTATTGCAACATAATATCTCCTTATTACAAAATAATATCTCCTTATTTCAACAAAATACCTCCTTTTTACAACATAATATCTCCTTATTACAACATAATATCTCCCTATTACAACATAATATCTCCTTATTACAAGATAATATCTCCTTATTACAAAATAATATCTCCTTATTTCAACAAAATACCTCCTTTTTACAACATAATATCTCCTTATTACAACATAATATCTCCCTATTACAACATAATATCTCCTTATTACAAGATAATATCTCCTTATTACTAAATAATATCTCCTTATTTCAACAAAATATCTCGTTATTACATCATAATATCTCCTTATTACAAAACAGTATCTCATGATTAGAACATAATATCTCCTCATTTCAACAAAATATCTCCTCATTACAACATAATATGACCTTAGTTCAACGTAGTATCTCCTTATTACAACATAGTATCTCATTATTACAACATAATATCTCGTTATTACAACATAATATCTCGTTTTTACAATGTAGTATCTCCTTATTTCAACATAATATCCCGTCATTGCAATATAATATCTACTTATTTCATCATATCTCCTTATTGCAACATAATATCTCAATATTACAACATAATATCTCATTATTTCAACATAACATCTCCTTATTACAGCATATTATATCAGTATTACAGTATTTCATTATTACAACATAATATCTCCTTATTACAACATAGTATCTCATTATTATAACATAATATCTCCTTATTTCAACATAATATCTCCTTATTACAAAATAATATCTCCTTATTTCAACAAAATATCCCGTTATTTCAACACAGTATCTCGTTATTACAAAATAGTGTCTCATTATTACATCATAACATCTCATTATTACATCATAGTATCTCCTTATTTCAACAGAACATCACCTTATTGCAACATAATAGCTCCTTGTTACAACATAGTATCTCATTATAACAACATAATATCTCCTTATTTCAACATAATATCTCCTTATTACAAAATAATATCTCCTTATTTCAACAAAATATCCCGTTATTTCAACACAGTATCTCGTTATTACAAAATAGTGTCTCATTATTACATCATAACATCTCATTATTACATCATAGTATCTCCTTATTTCAACAGAACATCACCTTATTGCAACATAATAGCTCCTTGTTACAACATAGTATCTCATTATGACAACATAATATCTCCTTATTTCAACATAATATCTCCTTATTACAAAAGAATATCTCCTTATTTCAACAAAATCTCCTGCTATTTCAACATAGTATCTCGTTATTATTATTGGTGCTTGCCTAAGGCAAGCATCAATCTTGTTATTCTGCCGGACAAAACTTCGGCGTGTAACTCGTCCCGCACCGTTTGTCCTAGACCCATGAATGAGGTGTCAAATCGACCGGCTCATTGAGGAGAGGTGTGCTATGACTTTTATAAGCGATCGGACCAACGACGTTCGTACAGCGGACGAAAAAAGCGGCGAAAAAACTCCCATACACTTCCATTGGAAAATCGATGACATGGATTTAAATGAATCAAAACATCATTGAGACACGCAATTATGGCATTTTTGATATGGCCACACATGCAGTCTATTAGTTTAAGCCTGTTAACTGCCTAAACATGCCCTAGCAACCATTTAGAGCACCCTAGCAACAAAAGCCCCACTGACTTCCATTGAAAAATAGATGAGATGGATTTAAATGAATCAAAACTACACAGAGAAAAGCGAGTATGGCATTTTTGATATGGCCACACATGCAATCTATTAGTTTAAGGCTGTTAACTGCCTAGCCCTTCCCTAGCAACCATTTAGTGCACCCTAGCAACCAAACCCAAAGAGGGATATTTTCAAACCTGAACATCTTAGGGCTGGTTTATATCATTCATACTGGTAAGTAGCCTTTGGAGGATCATCACTTCCAGCTGCCAAGCCACTCCCTAGCAACCAAACAAAGTACCCTAGCGATTGATAAGCAACACATATATCTCTGCATCAGAACATCGTGCAGACATGGTTGTTGGGTCTTTTGTCTCATGCTAGTAAACTGGATTTCCAACATGCTACACATGCTAGCAGTGATTAGCTACATGCTAATACTCAATAGGTAAGTGCTAAAGTGGCCTGAGAACATGCCAAGAACTCTATAAAAACTCCATAGAAACTATCTGTGACAACAACCAACTGCCTTGAAACACCCTAGCAACCGAGGGCCGAATTTTGCCACTGCAAGCACCATTCACATTTCCTTCAGGAAATGTACATTCTACTTACAACATAATATCTCCTTATTACAACATAGTATCTTCTTATTACAAAATAGTATCTCATTATTACATCATAATATCTCATTATTACATCATAATATCTCCTTATTTCAACATAATATCTCCTCATTACAACATAATATCTCCTTAATACAACATAATATCTCCTTATTTCAACATATTATCTCGTTATTACAACATATTATCTCATTATTACAAAATAGTATCTCATTATTACATCATAATATCTCATTATTACATCATAATATCTCCTTATTTCAACATAATATCTCCTTATTAGAAAATAGTATCTCATTATTACATCATAATATCTCATTATTACATCATAATATCTCCTTATTGCAACAGAACATCTCCTTATTGCAACATAATATGTCCTTATTTCAACATAATATCCCATTATTACAACATAATATCTCCTTATTTCATCATAATAACTCCTTATTTCAACATAATATCTCCTTAATACAACATAATATCTCCTTATTTCAACATATTATCTCGTTATTACAACATATTATCTCATTATTACAAAATAGTATCTCATTATTACATCATAATATCTCATTATTACATCATAATATCTCCTTATTTCAACATAATATCTCCTTATTAGAAAATAGTATCTCATTATTACATCATAATATCTCATTATTACATCATAATATCTCCTTATTGCAACAGAACATCTCCTTATTGCAACATAATATGTCCTTATTTCAACATAATATCCCATTATTACAACATAATATCTCCTTATTTCATCATAATAACTCCTTATTTCAACATAACATCTCCTTATTACAACATAATATCTCCTGATTACAACATAAAATATTCTTATTTCAACATAATATCTCCTTGTTACAAAATAATATCTCCTTATTTCGACATAATATCTCCTTATTACAACATATTATCTCATTATTACAAAATAGTATCTCATTATTACATCATAATATCTCCTTATTTCAACATAATATATCCTTATTAGAAAATAGTATCTCATTATTACATCACAATATCTCATTATTACATCATAATATCTCCTTATTTCAACATTATATCTCCTTATTACACCATAATATCTCCTTATTACAACATAATATCTCCTTAATACAACATAATAATTCCTTATTTCATCATAGTATCTCGTTATTACAACACATTATCTCGTTTTTACAATGTAGTATCTCATTATTACAACATGGTATCTCACTATTACAACATAGTATCTCCTTATTACAACATAATATCTCCTTTTTTCAACATAATATCTCCTTATTAGGGTAGTCGTGGCCTAATGGTGAGGGAGTTGGGCTTGTAACGTGAAGGTTGCGGGTTCGTTTCCCACGCCGGCAGGAATTGAAGGTGGGGATTGTGAATAAACAACACTCTCTCCACCTTTGATACCATGACTAAAGTGCCCTTGAGCAAGGCACCTAACCCCTAATTGCTCCTCGGGCGCTGTCGCAATAGCTGCCCACTGCTCCGGGTGTGTGTTCACTGTGTGTGTGTGTGTGTGTGTGTGTGTGTGTTCACTACTCACCGCTGTGTGTGTGCACTTGAGATGGGTTAAATGCAGAGCACCAATTTCGAGTATGGGTCACCGTACTTGACAATATGTCACGACTTTCACTTTCACTTTCACTTATTACACCATAATATCTCCTTATTACAACATAATATCTCCTTATTAGAAAATAATATCTCCTTATTTCAACAAAATATCCCGTTATTTCAACATAGTATCTCGTTATTACAACATAATATCTCCTTATTACAACATAGTATCTCATTATTACAAAAAAGTATCTCATTATTACATCATAACATCTCTTTAGTACATCATAATATCAGAAAAAATATCAGAACATCATAATATAATATCAACATAATATCTCCTTGTTTCAACATAATATCTCCTTATTACAAAATAATATCTCCTTATTACAAAAGAATATCTCCTTATTTCAACAAAATATCCCGCTATTTCAACATAGTATCTCATTATTATAACATAATATCTCATTATTACATCATAATATCTCCTTATTTCAACAGAACGTCTCCTTATTGCAACGTAATATCTCCTTAATACAACATAGTATCTCGTTAGGGTTAGGGTTAGGTTAGGGTTAGGGTTAGGGTTAGGGTTTAGGGCTAGGGTTAGGGTTAGGTTTAGGGTTTAGGGTTAGGGTTAGGGTTAGGGTTAGGTTAGGGTTAGTGTTAGGGTTAGGGTTAGGATTTTTGTATATCCAATCCCCAGGTCCCGAAGGACCTGAAGACGGTTGTGTACTGTCCTTCCGTTCAACTGACCGCTCTGCAGTGGTATGGGATCAGGAAGGACACCCCCGCAAACCCCCCATGCATCCCCCCCTCTCACACATGTTTGTACTGTTCTGTGTATATATTTTTCAATGCCATGCATTGACCAAACCATGAAGCACCAAGTCATGAGGAAGCTCCAGAAAGAAGAAGGACTCCAAAAGAAGAAAAGAAGAGATAGAGACTGGGATGTTCCCTGCATCTGTATAGGGTCTAGGGGGCCCTATACAGGATTAACTCACAGTTGGTTTAAGCTGCGCGCCACCCGAGAAAACACTCACGGGTTTGGTGGGCTGCAATAATTTTTTATATTATTGAGAGGGTCCTGCGTAGGTGTCCCAAGAGATTTAGGCGTGGTGAGGGTTAGGGTTGGGGTTAGGGTTAGGGTTAGGGTTATAAGGACGATGAGATGTATTTTATGTTGATAATTCATTCTGAGGGGGGCTGACGTCACGAATTCCCTGTCCAAATCACCGTAACCCTAACCCTAACCCCAACCCTAACCCTAACCCTAACCCCTAACCCTAACCATAACCATAACCATAACCCTAACCCATTAAATCAAAAATAGGGGGGGGGGGGTGACAATACCATATCTCCACACCTGGTGGTGCTACAGCGCCCAAACCATGTGCAATCGTCTCCCCGTCCCCTAATTAGTTTATAGACCAAATTTCAGCTCTCTAGGACATACAGAACCCAAGATATGGGGGGGGGGGGGTTTGGGGACAAAACTGGGGGGTGACAGATTCGTTTTTGTCACTATAACCTAACCTTAACCCTAACCCTAACCCCAACCCTAACCTAACCCTAACCCTAACCCTAACCCTAACCCTAACCCTAACCTAACCTAACCCATCTCGTTTCTCTGCAGCGTACTCCTTTAGAGCAGTTAATGCCTTCACGATTTCAGGCAGCTGGTAGTGAATAGCTTTCACAGCTTCAACTCTGCACTCCCACCTGGTTGTTGACAATGCCTTGAGTGTAAAATTCTTGACGTGTTCTTTGAGAATGGTCCAACGGTGAACTGAGGAGCTGAAAAGAGTCGCTGTAACAGCCCAAAGAAGCTGATGGACGACACAGAGGATTTGGCTGCATCACCAACAACAAGATTCAGTGTGTGACTTCCACAAGGAACATATAACGCTTTGTTGTTTAATTCCAGCACTCTCTTTTGGACTCCCTGCTTTTTACCCTGCATGTTGCTCCTGTTGTCATAAGATTGGCCTCGACAGTTGGAAAGATCCAATCCTAGTGTTTCAAGGTGGCCTAAAAATGTCTTGCAAATGCCTTTTCCTGTTGTGTCTAGTGCCTGAAGAAATCCAACAAAGTGCTCATGGATGGAGACACCCTTTGATAACTCACAAATTACAATTCATAGCACCACTGAGAGCTGCTCATTGTGACTGAGGTCTGGAGTGCAGTCCATGATTACAGCATAGTATTTGGCTGTTTTTACTCTCTCTACAATTGCATCACTTGTACTTTTCGCCACAAGGGAAATCAGTTCATTTTGAATATTCTTGCTTAAATAACTGTCACTTAGCTGTTTTGCCTGAATTCTCCTCAAATGCTCTTGCATCACTGGGTCAAACTGAGCCATTAATTGTACTTGTCCAAGGAAATTTCCATTACCAGGCTCAAACAATCTGTCTGAGTGACCACGAAATGCAAGATTGCGCTCTGTCAGATGATTTACAATTGCAATAAGTCTTCTTAAAATCTCTTTCCAGCGGTTTACTTCTAGAGCAATTAAATCTTGGTTTACCTGATCTATAGCTGTGTTTGTTTTATGTTTCTGTGAAAGATTGCAGCAAATATCCATGTTTGTGATGTGTTCTGCAGACCTCTCATGCTGTCTCAAATGGGCTGAAAGATTTTTCCAGTTATCAAACCCATCCCCACTTAGCTGAGTGCCCTTGTCTCTGTTACCAAACAGACGACAACAAAAGCACACAACACAGTCGTTTTTTTCACTGTACACAAGCCAGGACCTCTTTATCTTTTCTCCATTTTTCATTTGCAGATAGTAGTTTCTGTTTGTAAATCTTCGCCCCTCTTGATTTTTAGGATCAATTCTGTCCTTAATATGAACTGGGCCTCTCTGCACTATTGAGCAGCGCTCTTTGTCAGTGAGATGTTTTGCGCTATCGTGAAACCGATGTTCGGGGATATGTTGCAATATGTTTCATCCCGCCCCGCGCTCGGATTGGCCGCTGGAGGAATTGTTTCACCATGTCCCGCCTCCGCTGCCCTCGCCCCATTGGCCGGCCGAGGAATTGTTTCAAACCGCGCGATCGGTTTCGCCGAGAGGCGATTTGTTTCACTCTCGGCACCCCTCGTCCCATTGGCTGTCGCGAATTGTTTCAGAGGCGGTCGTTGCTCCCATTGATCGAGAGCTGCTGCTGCTCCCATTCACAAGAATAGACAACATCTGGCTGTTTCGACGCTTTAAAAAACGCACAAGACCTAAACGTTTTTTTAAAAACGCACTTTTGCAATTTCCTTTGCTATTTTTTCCCGCGATCGGAGCATTTTGTAACCCTGCACTTTTGTGGATCAGGTAAGACGACATTTTTTGGTATTTATATATTTTTTTTATTTTTTTTTGGCTTGCAAACGCCTAAAACATAGATCTAAAAGTTACCCAAAACATAGATTTCAGTCTAAAAAGTGCTGTTTCATTCATTCATTCATAAATATAATGTAATGCGTGCATGCAGATGTTTTCTGATTCGTTCGTTTGACCTTTTATTGACTCTAGGTCAGTTTTAATATTCAATAACGATGAAAATAAAATAAAATTCGTTTAAGAACATTGATAATTGTCACGATCATGTCTGTCTGTTTAGCTGTGTCACATGTTCTTTGTTTTCATTTCGATAAGTCCTGTCAGTTTAGTCATGTGATCTGTGTTTTGCTTTGCCATGTGCTTCATTGTCTTCACCTGTCGCGTCATTTCAGTCATGTCTATCACCTGTGTTTTCCCAATTATCCTCATGTGCGATCTGTATATCTGCCCTCTGTTTCAGTCCTGTCTTTGTCGAGCGTTAACGTGTCATGTGTGGTTTTGTTCCTGTATCCTGTCCATAAGGTTTGTTATTAAAACGTCTTTCGATTTATCTTCCGAGTGCGTGCTAGTTCCTGTTCCACCACAGTGTTACAGAACGCTCGACCTAAAACTAAAAACAACGCTACGCAGATGAAAATGGATCCGTCTGATGTGGAGCTTCATCTGTGTAACACTCAGCAGCGCGGCCGTCCGTTGGAGAGGTATGTGGGGGAGTTCGTGGAGCTCTCCCATCTGGTGGGCTGGCCGGACGCCACGCTGAATATCATATTTTTGTTGGGACTGGACGAGAACACCACTCGCCCTGATGAACCAATGACTAATTCGTCGTTTGTAGAGTTGGTCAATCTAATATTAGATTTAAATGGTTCAGGGTTTGAAGTGGAGGAATGTGTCTCTCGTCCGGTCCCATCCAAAATGCCCGCTCCGCCAGCCCAACATTCTCCGACTCCCCCCGCATGCCTCTTCAGCGGTGAGTCTCCTGTCGGTCCGTCCTGGCTGCTCTTGGACGAGCCCGCTCCAGCGCTCGCCGCCCGTGAGCCATCTCCAGCGCTCGCCGCCCGTGAGCCGTCTCCAGCGCTCGCCGCCCGTGAGCCATCTCCAGCGCTCGCCGCCCGTGAGCCGTCTCCAGCGCTCGCCGCCCGTGAGCCGTCTCCAGCGCTCGCCGCCCGTGAGCCGTCTCCAGCGCTCGCCGCCCGTGAGCCGTCTCCAGCGCTCGCCGCCCGTGAGCCGTCTCCAGCGCTCGCCGCCCGTGAGCCGTCTCCTGTGCTCGCTATCCCTGAGCTCCCAGACTGGCCAGAGCTCCCAGACTGGCCAGAGCTCCCAGACTGGCCAGAGCTCCCAGACTGGCCCGAGCTCCCAGACTGGCCCGAGCCTCCTGAACTCCCGGACCCTGAGCTCCCAGACCTTCCTCCTCCTGACCGGCCAGAGCTTCCCGAGCTCCCTGACCCGCCTGAGCTTCCCGAGCTCCCTGAGCTTCCCGAGTTCCCTGAGCCGCCTGAGTTCCCTGAGCCGCCTGAGTTCCCTGAGCCGCCTGAGTTCCCTGAGCCGCCTGAGTTCCCTGAGCCGCCTGAGTTCCCTGAGCCGCCTGAGTTCCCTGAGCCTCCCGACCTCCCAGACCTCCCGCCTGATCTGCCGGCGCCAGAGTCGCCGGACCCTCCTGACCGTCCTGACCTCCCAGACCTCCGTCGGCCGGAGCCCGCTCCGGACCTTTCGCCGCCTGAACCAGGGCCTGGGGGGACTCTCCCCAAAAAAGTTTTGGGGGGGGGCCATAGGCCCCGTTGGGGAATGGGGACAGGGGCAACGGGGGTCAAGCGGCCATTGACTCCGCCCTTGCGGGGACCCTGGACTCCACCCTGGCGGCCACCCTTGACTCCGCCCTTGCGGGGACCCTGGACTCCACCCTGGCCGCCACCCTTGACTCCGCCCTTGCGGGGACCCTGGACTCCGCCCTGGCCGCCACCCGTGACTCCGCCCTTGCGGGGACCCTGGACTCCACCCTGGCCGCCACCAGTGACTCCGCCCTTGCGGGGACCCTGGACTCCTCCATGGCCTCCGGACCCCTGTGCACCCGCCGTGACTCTGCCCCGGACCCCTCCATGGCCGCCGGAACTTCCAGAGCCGCCATGGCACCCGGAGGTCCGGGAGACACCCTGGAGGCCACCTGAACTGCCTGGGCCTGACCACGGCCTCCAGGGTGCCCATCCCCCCTCCCGGATCTGTTCCTTTTTGGCGCGAGGACGCGCCTTCCGGGAGGGGGAAGTACTGTCACGATCATGTCTGTCTGTTTAGCTGTGTCACATGTTCTTTGTTTTCATTTCGATAAGTCCTGTCAGTTTAGTCATGTGATCTGTGTTTTGCTTTGCCATGTGCTTCATTGTCTTCACCTGTCGCGTCATTTCAGTCATGTCTATCACCTGTGTTTTCCCAATTATCCTCATGTGCGATCTGTATATCTGCCCTCTGTTTCAGTCCTGTCTTTGTCGAGCGTTAACGTGTCATGTGTGGTTTTGTTCCTGTATCCTGTCCATAAGGTTTGTTATTAAAACGTCTTTCGATTTATCTTCCGAGTGCGTGCTAGTTCCTGTTCCACCACAGTGTTACAATAATAATAAGAAAAAAAATTAGAACAATGTACCTTTTTATTTTATTGGTTTATGCCACCAATGAGCCTTAATAATGTATAATAATGCATTTTCCATAATGTTTCTTTTGTGTCTGGGGTTCAGAGCATTGTTTCTCATAACATCTGGTGCTTTACTGTTACTGTTTACAGAATGGAAAGCAAGCCTAATCTTCGCTTCGAGGGTGGAGAGCTGGTGCTGCGGCCGTCCAAGAAGGCTGCCACTTTGGAGAAGATCCACCTTTCTCAGCTGGCTAAAGGGGTGCCCTTTGTACCGAAGGACCCTGAGGCTGTGCTGGGGGAGGCCAAGCTGACGGTTATCCAAGGCGGAGGGGATCCCTTTGACGACCTGCTGTTGGCAAGCCAAAGTGCCGTCCAGTTCGGTCAGTACAGGGGCAGAACCTTCAAGTGGATGCTGGAGAACGACCTGGGATACTCCCTCATGGTTCTGTCTGGCCATCAGAGGGAGCGTGAGGCTGGCAGAACAGACAGAGGTGCCCTCATGGCCAACAAAGATGCGTTTCTCCATTATGCCTGCTCATTCCAGGTGGTCGAAGAAGCCATCAAAGTGCGCAGGCAGAGAGAGGGAACGTTGTCTGGCTCTGAGGGCGACTGTCTGGTGGGCTTTGGGGCCAACTCTAAGAGCACTTTCAAGGAGCTGTATGAGGCCAAGGACAGGGAGAGGAGAAGGCAATAAATGCATCAGCTTGCTTGTTAGGGCCCAAGCCCTGTAAGGGCCCTGTTTCGCATGCACTAATTGTTTAGTGTGTATTTTATTCTTATGTTGTGTATTATTTTGTGTCATATGCAGCTATGTGGAGTTCATCAAGAAAAAGGACACCAGGGCAGGCAGCAAAATGGATGCCCTAAAGAAATACATCTTGCAGAGGGACCAGAAGAAAATAAGGGCTGAACAGAGAAAAAAGCCACCCTCTGCATCTTCTGCATCCCAGGCTGTCCTGCGCCCTTCACGACCGGCTTCTGCGCCTCCTGCCCAAAGCTCCCGTTCCCAGCCAGCCTCAGCACACGGTGAGATTTTAGATGTATGTGTGACGTAATTCTATGCACGTTGTGATGTGATTATTTTATTTTATTTCATCATTTGGCAGACGCTTTTATCCAAAGCGACTTACAAGGGGAGCAATTAGGGGTTGGTGTCTTGCTCAAGGTCACTTTAGTCATGGTATCGAAGGTGGAGAGAGTGCTGTTCATTCACAATCCCCACCTTCAATTCCTGTCGGCGTGGGAATCGAACCAACAACCTTCAGGTTACAAGCCCGACTCCCTCACCACTAGGCCACGACTACCCCACGACTACGACTATTATGAATAACATTGTCAATTTTCTGCCTTCAGAGCCAACAGACGAAGAACTTTTGGCTTCAGCCATGGGGGTGGAGACACAGGGTGTGTTTTGTTTTAAGTGCAAAAAAAAGTATCATGTAAACATAAATTGAATAAATGAATGAAAGTACTAATTACAAAATTTAAATGATGTTCTTCCAGTTCTTCCACCACCACATTCAGCGCCGACCCGCTCACCTCGTTTGGAGCAAAGAGCAGCTCAAAGGCTGCTGTCAGCGGCTTCTGAGGTATAGTTTTCACACCAGAAGTGTGCTTCATGTGTGTGTATATTTATTAGTATTGTTATTAATTTACTCACTTGTTATAATTCATACGTAACATATTTTGGGTGTATAGGTTGTTCTCCCTGAGGCCTGGAAGTGCTCCCTTCCAAAGGACCAACACGAGTGGATTGGCCGTTCCCTCTTCCGAAACCAGGGTGGAAGGGCAGTGCTGACGGATGATCTGCAGATGTGGTGGTACCCTCCTCAGCCACGTGTGCTGTATCATCAGCCTCCAGCGTCGCCGGACGTGTTCTTCACCTCCCCGCTGTGTTTGTGGATGCCTTACAGGATGTGGTCCTACAAGCTGATCTGCAGCTTGCCAGACTGCAGACGGTTTGGTCACCGACTGACATCTTGTGGTCTCTACAAGACGGTGAGGCGAGTGCTGAATGTACACGGCTGGTATTTTCTGGCCACAGAATACCTCGAGTGTCAGCACTGCCATAAAAAGCTGGCTGCCTGGTCGTATGACGTCCTGGACCAGCTGGATCCGGCTCACCGCAGGTTGTTCCCAGCAATCCTCACTTACCGGTGAGTCGTGAATAAAATTATTCTTATTATAGGCAAAAATACATAGGTAGGTGCAATTAACTACTAAAATGTTACACCATTAACTGTAGCTGTAATGGTAAAAATGCAACTTCTCTTCAGAATGTGTGAAATGTGTTAAACTCAGAACAATAGCAGTGGAACTCCTTCAGACACTCCGCCGGGAACCTTTCCAGGAGTTAACGGCCCCCCATTGAGTTAACGGCCCCCCATTGAGTTAACAGCCCCCCATTGAGTTAACGACCCCCCCCCATTGAGTTAACGACCCCCCCATTGAGTTAACGGCCAGATTTTAACCTAGCTTGACCTTTCAAATGTGTTAAACTCAGAACAATAGCAGTGGAACTCCTTCAGACACTCCGCCGGGAACCTTTCCAGGAGTTAACGGCCCCCCGTTGAGTTAACAGCCCCCCATTGAGTCACTGACTCCCCATCGAGACCAGTTTTTTTTTCCTGTGTGGGGGGAAAAAAAAATGTAAATTAACTTGAATAAACTTTGCCTTGGTTTGTCTGTTAATGTTGTCTGTTTTATCTTAACAGGTTCTCTTGTGATATGCATGTGGCAAAGTTGATGAGGGAGCGCTCTCTCGGCAACAGCACCACAATGCTATATCACAAACTTTGTGAACAGCATAGTGAGGACTGGATGGAGAGGACCCTGCACTACCTGTCTGTGTGTGACCGGTTCCAGGGCACCACCACCACCACACGTTCCATCACACCTCCTCCTCCCATGCCGCCTGTACCAACTGCCAAGTGGCTCCTCTCTGTCCACGCAGAGGATGTCCGGTCCCGGTATAGTGAGCTGAAAGCCAGGGTCACCTCTGTTTTTGGGTCCATCCTGAAAATGGACTCCACAAAACAGGTAACGTATTCTACACTGATTATTTTAAATACAACTGTACATTTACATTTGATCCTTTGTACATGTATGGCATGTTTGTAGCTCATTAAATTTTGGTTTTCCAAAAACAGGTGACCAAAAAACTGGCTGGAGCCGCAGCTGGGACCGCAGCCTGGGTCAGCAATGTGGGCAATGAGCACGGACAAGTCCTCATATCTGTGCTCACCTCACATGAGGGTCAGGGACTTCTGGCCATGTCCTCAGGCCTGGTGGGTAGGTACAAGGGCTGGAGTTGCTCCCCCCACACTCCTGTATGTGGACAGAGACTGCTGCTCTTCCGTGGGAACGTCAAGAGCAGCTGCCATGTTCAGCGCCTGGACTGATCTGGTGGTTCGTCTTGATGTGTGGCACTTCATGCGGCGTTTCGCTGTGGGTCTGCACACTGATAGCCACCCACTCTACGGCCTGTTCATGGCAAAGCTCTCTGCCTGCATTTTTGCATGGGACGAGGGAGATGTGGCCCTGCTGAGGGAAGCGAAAAGGAGGGAGCTGGAGCAGCAGCAGGACATCAGAGGCCTCACCGATGAGCAGCTGACCAGCCGGCTCACCTCCAGACAGCTGGCGCAGCACTGCCGCCGCTGCACACGTGGTGTGGAGGAGACCGAGCTGCTCATCGGACAGATGCTGGAGGCCTTCAAGGATGCCAGGGAAACCATGGGAATCCCCTTGGTGGACCAGGAGAGGATGGACGTCATTTGGCAAACTCAAAGGCGCCATCTTCCCTGCGTCCAAGACCCTCCCGGAGTGCAGCTGTACACCCAAACAGGAAGTGTCACAAAGGGAGGGCTCACACTTCCTGTGTACCGCTGTGCTCGGGGGTCCACTTCCCTGGAGTCCTTCCACAACCACCTCAACCGCTTCATACCCGGTACGATTGCACAATTCGACGCGTTTATGCGATGGTCTATTTCATGTCATTTGTAATTATAAATTACTGTTCATGTTTTCTTTTTTGAAACAGGAACAAGCGCTAACCTGGAAAATTTCCAGGCTTATCTGCTTGAGGGTTTGGAGCGGTGGAACGAGGACCGTGCTGCTGCTGCCATCAACCACGATGCTCGCATGTCGCTGCGCTGCTACAGTGGCTCGCTCCAGCACAGCCTCAATGAGCTCAGCCAGCGTCTTCTTGGCTGTAGTCTTGTACAAGACTAATCTAAGCCAGGACAGTACACAGGTATGCGTCGATAATGCCGTGCTGTGTTTTTCTGTAATGCTCAGACTTCTGTTTTACAACCTTGTTCTCTATTTAATTTTCTTTCGTCAGGCGAGCTCATCGGGGTGGAGTACCTGTGCTCGCAGCAGTCATGGGAGTTCAGGGAGGACTTTGGGCGGGACCCAGATGTCTCAGACGGCATCCCAGCAGACTTGGGAGATCCTGAAGATGAGGGATTTGGGGATGAGGCAGAGGAGGAGCAGGACCACACCATCTCCCCTCTCTCATTAGTTTCAATGAAGGAAGCTGTTTGCCTGTCTCGGGATTCTACGTCACGCTCTCAGTCCTCCCAGGACCTGCCACCTGAGCCCCAAGATGTATGTATGCGAGCATCCTTTGCCATGCCATCACTTGGACAACTAACTGATCCTCTTTCTTCTTGTTAGGTGTGCAGAGGACCAGACGGGACACCGGGGTTCGACAGAGTGGTGGACCTGGCCAGATACCTGGTCGGCCTGAGGGAAAAGTCTTGTGTCTCGGACAGGGAAGCCTCTGAAATTGTTCGGCTGTGGGACAGACTGCCGGACAGTGACAGACAGGCTGTTTCCTATCCGCCGAGACACAAAGACAGACTTTTACAAGGCAGGTTCAAGGCCACCCACTCCAAAACCTCCACCTGCCATGGAAAAGAGAGTCTGAAGCGGTAAGTTAAACATTTGCACACTGAGTTGTAAAAATATAAACTACCATGCTTTTTATGCTTTATAATCCCCTACTTTATTTTGCAGGTGTGTGCTGGGGCAGGGATCGGGTCCTGCGCAGTGGCCCAATATCAGTAGAATTTTAGAGGCAGTATGTCTGGAGCTCTGCTCCATTTATCCAGCGGGGAAGGTGAAGTGGGGTGTTTCACTGAACCGCTGGGCTGCCGTTCTGCATGACTACCAGGCCATACGCAGGCTGGTGGGGAACTGCCCAGCACTGAGGGGACGGACAAGGCTTCAGCTGTTTGAGGTCAATCAGCGGACGCTTTCTGTCTGGTAAGTAGTTTCTTTGGAAGCCAGCTATAAAAGGAATTTTACAATTCTCAGATTCAGTTCATCCTATTAATTGTGTCATTTCAAATAGGTACAACAACTACAGGAAGAAGCTGGAAGTGGATGTGCTGGCTCTGAGTGTGCCTTTACCTCAGATCAGCATGGTATCGCACACCCAGCTTCCTGTAGCCAGGCAGATGCCGTCCGTCCCCCCTGCACCTGGGTCAGCGCTTCAGCCTTTCCCGTTTGCAACAAACCCTGATCTCTCAGGTCAGGTCACGCGACGTGGACAGCGTCCTCCTCCAGCTGCACCAGCACCGGCTCTCTCTGCTGCTGCTGCTGCTGCTGCTGCTGCAGCATCATCAGCACCGGCTCTCTCTGCTCCTGCAGCATCACTCTCTGCTGCTGCAGCAGCAGCATCCCTCTCTGCTCCAATGAGCAGAACAACTCTGTGGAGGAAGAGGAAGGCAGCAGAGTTTTTAGCCAAAGAACAAGGGCTGCCCCGTCCCCAGCAACCTGCGAGAAAAGGTTATACTTGCAGTCGGTGTGGACAGCCCAGAAAAAAAGAGTTTGGGCACACCAGGGTGGGCAGCCTCTACTTCTGTGCCACGGCAGAGGGAAAGACTTTAGAAGAGTGGCTGCAGGAGAAGAGGAATGAGGGAAATCCCATGTAAATACTTTAATTTGTAAATATTGTATATATTCTATTTTAATAAAGGTTATGTAAATAATTTGTAAATATTGTATATATTCTATTTTAATAAAGGTTATGTAAATACTTTAATTTGTAAATATTGTATATATTCTATTTTAATAAAGGTTATGTAAATAATTTGTAAATATTGTATATATTCTATTTTAATAAAGGTTATGTAAATACTTTAATTTGTAAATATTGTATATATTCTATTTTAATAAAGGTTATGTAAATAGTCCAAAATTGTTGTTCTTTATTTCAAAAGGTTTATCTGCTTACATAAAGGACACATAGTGTCCTAAATAATTATTTATTTTAGAACACTTAAATGTTCTTAATTTAAGACCATTAATTTCCACTCATAAAGGTCATGCAAACGGTCCTAAATATTTATTCTTTATTTTAGAAGATTTAATGACTGCTCTTTTAAGAACATTTAGTTGCCCTCATAAATGTCACATTAATAGATAAAAACCTTATTTTTGGTTTATCTGCCTTCATGAAGCTCATGTTCATTGTCTTAAATGATTGTTCTTTATTTTAGAACATTTATTTGCCTTCATGAGGCTCAAGTTAATTGTCTTGGCCATTTCTTTTATTTGTGGATTTAGGATGCCTATTTTTGTTTTTAAATATATTCTATATTTTATATTATATAATTTATTTGTTAAATAGTTCAAACTAGAAACAAAATATAAAAAGTTTAAAATATATAGTTGTGAACAAATGACTAAAATAAAGATAATAAAATATTTATGAAAGAGTTCACACTAAATTATTAGAAAAAAATAAATTTAAACAAAATGCAAATTTTAAAACAAAAAAATGAACAGCGAAAACAGTACAACAAAATGAAGATAAAAGATTTATTAAAAAATATAAACAATTGTAAAGTGAATGTAAATAAAAATACAAATATTGCAATAAAAGAAAAAATGTAAGATGCAAGTTATAAAAAAGAAACAATATATAAACAGTATATAAATAAAATACTACGTACAAATATTGCAATAGAAGATAAAATGTAAGAAGCAAGTTATAAAAAATGAAACATTATATAAACAGTATATAAATAAAATACTAAATACAAATATTAAAATGAAAGAGGAAAAAATTTAACAATCAGTATAACGGCATAAAAAAATTAAAGACAATAAAAGACAGACGAATTAAACCTAAACAACCTTCACTTAAGAGGAGGAAGGGCCCGTTGCTCTGCCAACCAAAGTTCTACAGTTTTGCCTTCATGGCTGCTGCAGAATGCCTTGCCGCCGTACCGGGAGTGTCCATACTCCTTCGTCTTTGGCTGCTGACAAAGGCTGCATATGAATGTCTTCCTTTCTTTTATCACTTTTCCACCTTGAGCAACAGCCTCTTCCCTCTTCTTCCTCCTCCATGCTGTTGTCCGCGGAACATCTTTAAGGTTATCCGCAGCCGCAATCCTTTTTTGCTCAGACAGCCATTCAGAGACCGTTTTTCCTGCGGCTGTGGCACAGAAATGTTGGCCTCTGAAAAAACTGTGGCCAAATTCAAGCCTCTTGGGCTTTCCGCAGAGCCGGCACGGATACTCTTTAGGGTCCTTTCTCCGAGCCATGGCTCTGCCTTGTAATAGGGCCTTTTTGTCCTCCTCTGCCCTCTTTTTCCTTCTCCATGCTGTGGCCCTTGGTACTCTTTTCAGGGCCGCGTCAGTCACAGCCAGCGGAGCAGGGAGCACGGCCAGAGATGCACATGGAGGGACTGTAAACCAAAAAAAGACCAAAAAAAGTTATTTTAGACATTTGGTGACTTTCATTCCATATTCATTTTCATTTGACCTTTTACATTCATTCATACTGCATACAAATCTTACCCGACACTTTGACGGTTTTCATTTTTGGAGGCCACTGCTGACTGGTTGAGGGGCCTTCTTCTTCCTCTTCCTCTTCCTCTTCCTCTTTCAGGCTCTCCCTGAATTTTTTCCTCCTCTCAGCTTCCTCTGCTGAAATAACAGGAGGCCAATGAGGTTTGCAAAACTTCATCTTCCTCCTCTCCTTCCTGGCAGCATCCGCCTCACACACTCTGCGTGTGGTGTTCACCACATGCGCAGCAAGCTTCTTCCGAAGCTTCTCCCTTCTTTCACTAGCCCTAAGAGGAAGGACTGGAGGCCATTGCTGGTTTCTGGTTGATTCCATTGTTAAATCCGTGTTGTCAACTCAAAGTTGTGAATTTTTCACACTGTGGGGTCCCAATACTTATACTCAGGTGAGTGGGTGGGACCCAGGTGCGCAGGTGGGCGCAGGAGGGCCTACAGAGAAGATTGGGCGGGGTTTTTTGGCCAGAGTGCTGGGTCATCTTCAAGTGTAAAACATTTGTCAGAATTACTAGTACTCACTAGTTGGTCATCAGTATTGCCGTCTTCTTCCTCATAGACGTCTTCGTCATAATCATCATCATCATTATCATCATCATCATCATTATCATTGGAAGTTCTGTTATCTGCAGTTGGATGATTTTCTTCCTGTAAAGTTGACTTGCATGTAGCAGCAACATCGCTTGAGCAGCCTGGACTGGCACTGTCGGCAGTAGCAGGTGTCTCCGCCTCCCTAGCAGCATCATTGCTAACACTCGTGGTAGATCTACCGTTAGCATCGTCAGCGGGCGTCATGAAAAAGCTTGTTACCTTCGGCAATTTTGCTAAAAACCTTTCGCTTTCCTCCCGCTTCCTCCTTTTTTCAGCACCGCTTGGGTAGTTTCGCTTCATTTTTGTTCTGTCTACTCTGTACATTCAATAGCTTATATTCTTCTCCTTCAGTTTTTTGGCATGGTACAGCCTTGTCAATCACTTTTGCAGGTGCGCATTAGGTGAGATAATGGAACAGTCCAATGTAGGGGGGTGGGGGCCCCCTTCTGTCTGCGACACTAATGATTTAAGCATTCTGATGCGATTTTAGCGAATGGAGTTTAAGAAATATATAATTTGCGCAAAGTAAAAAAAACAACAACAACCTTAACCATAAGTTAAAGAGGCATTTTGGGGGCCCATAGGTAGCTGAGGGCCCCAGGCAAATGCCGACCTTTGCCTAATGGTTAAGTCAAGTCAAGTCAAGTCATCTTTATTTATATAGCGCTTTTTACAATGCAAATTGTGGCAAAGCAGCTTTACATTAATAAGAAAATGGTGTCATTGTGCAGCTTATTCTATATATTATTGATTCATTCCGTTGCAAATATCAATAGTTATTAGTCTAGTTAATTTAGGTATATCAGCACTGCAGAAAACAGTGACGTAATCGTCCGGCTCAGCTCAGTTTGTATACAACGGCGCCAATGCAGGCATATCAAAAACACCGCTGAATATCAAGCAAGTGTCCCCGACTTAAGCAAGCCAAAGGCAACAGCGGCAAGGAACCAAAACTCCAACAAATGGAGAAAAAAAACCTAAACCCTAAACCCTAACCCTAAACCAGGCTTAGTCGGGGGGCCAGTTCTCCTCTGGCCAACAGTGAACACTTGTCCGATACTCAGGCAGAGTTACGGGTCATTAAACCGATTTGGAATCGCAACAGTCAAAATATTTAATCTAGTTCCATCTAGTTTAAGATCTTTTTGATCACGCCGGTATGGGACGGTTTGTTGGGATATGTCCCTCTGGCTGATGAGTCGGTATGGTCTTAACAAAGGATGAGCTAGTTAACACAGTCTCCGCCGACACCACAGGCCACATTGCTGCCGCACACAGGCACAGGTTCCCCGTCCGACCCGGACACGGCCCAGATCCAGCCAATCACGTTAATTGGTAAACCTCGGGATAAGCAGAGAGACAAAAAATTAGCGTAGACGCCATTCTTCTTCTGATGTACCGAGTACATCTGGTGTTATAGGAAGTGTTCCCGGTTCCGGCTGACCTGATCTATGCAGCCTAACAATCCTTTAACGGATATGAAGACAAAAGTTTATAGTGCGTCATGTGTATGCCAGGTTAAATAGATGCGTTTTTAGTCTAGATTTAAACTGACAGAGTGTGTCTGCTTCCCGAACAATGCTAGGAAGATTGTTCCAATCTCTGTTCCAAAGATTGTTCCAGAGTTTAGGTGCCAAATAGGAAAAGGATCTACCGCCTGCGGTTGATTTTGATATTCTAGGTATTAACAACTGGCCAGAATTCTGAGATCGTAATAGACGCGAAGGACTATAATGCATTAAGAGCTCACTCAGGTACTGGGGAGCTAAGCCATTTAGTGCTTTGTAAGTAATTAGCAAGATTTTAAAATCTATACAATGTTTAATAGGGAGCCAGTGCAGTTTTGACAGAACCGGGCTAATATGTTCATATTTCCTGGTTCTAGTAAGGACTCTAGCTGCTGCGTTTTGGACCAGCTGTAATTTATTTATCAAGCGAGCAGGGCAACCACCCAATAGAGCGTTACAGTAATCTAGTCTCGAGGTCATAAACGCATGAACTAGCTGTTCCGCATTTGAGAGCATCCGTCATTGAGAGCATATGTCGCAATTTAGATATATTTTTAAGATGGAAGAATGCGGTTTTACATATGCTAGAAATGTGGCTTTCAAATGAAAGATTGGTATCAAAGAGCACACCCAGGTTCCTAACTGACGAAGACGACTTAACAGAGCAGCCATCAAGTGTTAGACAGTATTCTAGGTTTTTATGTGCTGAAGTTTTTGGTCCAATAATTAGAATCTCTGTTTTTTCTGAATTTAGTAGTAGGAAATTACTAGTCATCCAATTTTTTATATTAGCTACGCATTCTGTTAATTTTGAGAATTGGTAGGTTTCGTCAGGGCGCGAGGAAATATACAGCTGAGTATCATCAGCGTAACAGTGAAAGCTAATGCCATGCTTCCTAATGACATCTCCCAAGGGTAGCATGTACAGAGTGAAAAGCAACGGTCCTAGAACTGAGCCTTGTGGTACTCCATATTTAACTTGTGATCGAAATGACATCTCTTCGTTTACTACTACAAACTGATAACGGTCAGATAAGTATGATTTGAACCATGCCAATGCAATTCCACTAATTCCAGCATAATTTTCTAGTCTATTCAAAAGAATATTGTGGTCGATAGTGTCAAAAGCAGCACTGAGGTCTAGTAACACTAATAGAGAGATACAACCATGATCTAATGATAAGAGCAAATCATTCGTAACTCTAATGAGGGCAGTCTCAGTACTATGGTACGGTCTAAATCCTGACTGGAAATCCTCACAGATACCATTTCTTTCCAAGTAGGAACTAAGCTGAGATGATACTGTCTTTTCTAGTATTTTTGACAGAAAATGTAGATCGGAAATCGGTCTGTAATTGACTAATTCACCAGGATCAAGTTGTGGTTTTTTAATAAGAGGTTTGATAATAGCCTGCTTAAAATTTTTCGGTACGTAACCTAGTGATAAAGATGAATTAATGATCTTTAGAAGAGGATCTATGACCTCTGGAAGCATCTCTTTCAATAGCTTAGTCGGTATAGGGTCTAACATACATGTTGTAGATTTTGATGATTTAACAAGTTTAGACAATTCTTCCTTTCCTATAGCAGCGAATGAATGGAATTTTTCCTCAGGGATACAACAACCCACTGTCAGATGTGATACTGTAGTAGACAGTTGCATGGCTATAATTTTCTCTCTAATGTTGTCAATCTTGCAAGTAAAGAAGTTCATAAAGTCATTACTGCTGTGCTGTTTGGAAACATCAGAAGTTGAGGCTATATTTCTTGTTAATTTAGCCACTGTATTAAATAAATACTTAGGGTTGTGTTTATTTTCTTCTAAAAGATTTGAAAAATAAGCAGGTCTAGCGGTTTTTACAGCCTTTCTGTACTCCATCATTTTCTCTCTCCATGAAATCTGAAAAACTTCTAGTTTTGAATTCGTCCAGCTGCGCTCCAGTTTTCTGGCTGCTCTCTTAAGGGCCGAGTGTGCTCGTTATACCATGGCGTTGGACTAATATCCTTAATCTTTTTTAAGCGCAAAGGAGCGACAGAGTCTAGAGTGTTCGAAAAGAGAGCGTCAATAGTTTCTGTTGCAACATCGAGTTCTTCTAAGCTGTCTGGTTTGCTAAGTTGATGAAACTGATCAGGAAGATTATTTATAAAGCAATTTTTAGTGGTAGAAGTGATGGTTCTAACATATTTATGGCAGACAGGCGGTTTTCCAGCCTTGGATAAATGTAGCACGCATGAGACTAGATAATGATCTGATACGTCATCGCTCTGCTGCAGAATTTCAACGGCATCAATATCGATTCCATGTGACAATATTAGATCTAGAGTATGATTACGACAATGAGTTTCATTATCTACATGTATATTAAAATCACCAACAATAAGGACTTTATCCACAGCCAGTACTAACTCCGATAGAAAATCAGCAAATTCTTTGATAAAATCTGTATGGTGCCCTGGTGGCCTGTATACAGTAGCCAACACAAATTTCAAATGAGAGTTGTCACTAACATTATATAAACTTACATAGAGCACCATCACTTCAAAAGAGATATATTTGAAAGACTTTTGAGTAATACTGAAGATATTACTATAGATTACAGCAACACCTCCCCCTTTACCTTTCTGACGAGGTTCGTGTCGATAATACTAACCTTGAGGGCTAGACTCATTTAAAGTAATGTAATCGTCTGGTTTTAGCCAGGTTTCTGTCAAACACAGCACATCTAGGTTATTTTCTGTGATAATATCATTTACAATAAGTGCTTTTGAAGAAAGGGATCGAATATATCATTTTGTTATCTTTATAATCTCTGTTTACTACTTGTTGAACATCAATTAAATTATCACCCGTAAATGGGTTTGGAAGTTTTCTGTATTTATTAGTTCGGGGTACAGACACAGTCTCTATCTGATGATGTCTAGGTGAAAGAATCTCTATGTGTTGGGATTTATCTGAATTCTGTGACGTGAGACAGCTAGCAGACGGTCGGTTTAGCCAGTCTGTCTGCTTCCTGACCTGGGCCCCAGTTAGTCAAGGTTGAGCTCTAAGACTATGTGCCATATTACTAGAGAGAAGAGCAGCACCACCCCAGGAGGCATGAATACCATCTCTTTTCAACAGGTCAGGTCTGCCCCAAAAACTTTTCCAATTGTCTATGAAACCTATATTATTCTGTGGACACCACTTAGACAGCCAGCCATTGAGTGATGATAGTCTGCTAATTATCTCATCACTCCTACGAGCAGGAAGGGGCCCTGAAAAAATTACAGTGTCTGACATCATACGTGCGATTTCACACACCTCTTTAATGTTAATTTTGGTGATCTCCGACTGGCGAAGTCGAACATCGTTAGCGCCGACGTGAATAACAATCTTAGAGTATTTACGATTAGCATTAGCCAGCACTTTTAAATTTGCTTTGATGTCAGGCGCTCTGGCTCCTGGCAAACATGTGACTATGGTGGCTGGTGTCTCTATTTTCACGTTCCGTGTAATAGAATCGCCAATAACTAGGGCACTTTCAACAGGATTCTCAGCGGGTGCGTCACTGAGTGGGGAGAACCTGTTTGATGTTCTAATCGGAACGGAAGAGTGGTGTTTTTTAACACGACTAGGCCGCCTCACGGTCACCCAGTTGCCCTGGTGCACGGGCTCTACAGCCGGAACCGAACAATGTACGGAGTTCGCTAGGCTAGTCGCATCCAAAACAGTATCTGAAGCCCTTGCATTCTTACTATCCTTAATTAAAGTTTGGATGTGTGTCTCTAATTCTAAGATTTTCTCTGTCAGCCTGACTATTTCCCTACATTTATGACATGTGAATCCTTCATCGCTGACAGAAAAAGCTAAACTATGCATGTGACAGGCAGTGCAAGTAACAATGAAAGGAGAAGATGACATAGCTTACCGTGTTTGTAGACCGATCCGACTTACCAGATGTTTGATGAATTTGAAGAAAACGAGAGCGCGACAGAAATGACGGTGGGCACGGATAACACAAACTAGCGTAGTGCTAACGCGTTGTGATGGTGATTTAGATTAAAAGATTAAAAGCTAGCGATGTCAGATTAATGTGATAGGCAATATAAGACAATATCAGATATATAGTGAAGATAAAGTAGACAGCAAACAATGACAATAAAGCTATATGGAGCTACAGACTCAAACAATTCAGCAGCGAGGCAGACAGAAACAATCGATCAAGTCCGCCCCTGCTTACGCTCTACGATTCGATGAACGTTCAACGTTTCCAACATTCACCAATAAACTCTCCACGTGAGCTCGCAATCAATCCTCATCAAACGTTGCAAATCACAAAACAATTACCCATGTGTACTACTCCCCAATATAATACTGCTTAAATACAAATGGATATCTATCACCTTTTTGGCGTTTTATCGTGTTTATATCATTTATATTACCCAAACACACAAGCAATGTAGTACACTCAGCTTGGCGCTACTTCCACTAAAGCTCTCGCGAGACTTACTCTCAGACGTGATCTTGACTCGCTGAAACCTTAAAGCGCCAGTATCATAATGTGATTGCATTCAACAGGTTAACAGTATACATGTTGTAAATGTATTCCTCATAATGTACGATGTTGATCTTAATTAGACATTTACATCTCAGGCTGTTTTACCACCCGGTTACACTAGTAATGCTGTTTATGTTGTTTAATCCTCCTCTGCTGAGATCTTGAGATATTTAATGTCTTTTATCTTCAGCTGATTTCATCTAAGGCTGTGGCTGGAAGTCTGTTGAAGTTATTGTGTTTCTGCTCGTTTTTTTCTGTTCTTGTTGTTTCTTTTCCTTCAGTGATTCTGCGTCACAAATGTTTTCTTTATAACGTTGCGATGTGACCATAGAATAACCAATACAGAACGTTCTCGTTAAGTCATATCTGGAACGTTATAATATGACCAACAGAGGACCATGTGCGAACGTTCTGTTAAAGTCCCAAATGTTCTCTTTATAACGTTGCGATGTGACCATAGAATAACCAATACAGAACGTTCCCGTTAAGTCATATCTGGAACGTTATAATATGACCAACAGAGGACCATGTGCGAACGTTCTGTTAAAGTCCAAATGTTCTCTTTATAACGTTGCGATGTGACCATATATTAACCAATACAGAACGTTCTCGTTAAGTCATATCTGGAACATTATAATATGACCAACAGAGGACCATGTGCGAACGTTCTGTTAAAGTCCCAAATGTTCTCTTTATAATGTTGCTATGTGACCATAGAATAACCAATACAGAATGTTCTCGTTAAGTCATATCTGGAACATTATAATATGACCAACAGAGGACCATGTGCGAACGTTCTGTTAAAGTCTCAAATGTTCTCTTTATAACGTTGCTATATGACCATATTAACCAATACAGAACGTTCTCTTAAGTCAAATCTGGAACGTTATAATATGACCAACAGAGGACCATGTGCGAACGTTCTGTTAAAGTCCAAATGTTCTCTTTATAATGTTGCTATGTGACCAAATATTAACCAATACAGAATGTTCCGTTAAGTCATATCTGGAACATTATAATATGACCAACAGAGGACCATGTGCGAACGTTCTGTTTAAAGTCTCAAATGTTCTCTTTATAACGTTGCTATGTGACCAAATATTAACCAATACAGAACGTTCCCGTTAAGTCATATCTGGAACGTTATAATGTGACCAACAGAGGACCATGTGCGAACGTTCTGTTAAAGTCCCAAATGTTCTCTTTATAATGTTGCTATGTGACCAAATATTAACCAATACAGAACGTTCTCGTTAAGTCATATCTGGAACGTTATAATATGACCAACAGAGGACCATGTGCGAACGTTCTGTTTAAAGTCTCAAATGTTCTCTTTATAACGTTGCTATGTGCAAATAATAACCAATACAGAACGTTCCCGTTAAGTCATATCTGGAACGTTGAACAGCAGCACTTTCATAACCAAAAGAGGACGTTTTAGGAACGTCCCGAATGTTTTCTAAAGGTTAGGGACTTTTGTCACCTTTACAGAACTTTTAGGGAACGTTGCGCAAGGTCGCGAGAACGTTGCCTCCTACGTGGGCTGTCTCCTCTGCTCTTTGCTTTAGCTATTGAGCCACTTTCTATCGCCTTAAAAGCATCCTCGTCCATACGCGGGATCCACAGGGGAGGCACAGAACATCGTGTTTCTCTCTATGCTGACGACTTGCTGTTGTATAAAAAGGGAGTGCAGAATTATTAGGCAAGTTGTATTTTTGAGGATTCATTTTATTATTGAACAACAACCATGTTCTCAATGAACACAAAAAACTCATTAATATCAAAGCTGAATATTTTTGGAAGTTTTAGTTTTTAGTTTTTAGTTTTAGCTATTTTAGGGGGGTATCTGTGTGTGCAGGTGACTATTTCTGTGCATAATTATTAGGCACCTTAACAAAAAACAAATTTATACCCATTTCAATTATTTATTTTTACCAGTGAAACCAATATAACATCTCAACATTCACAAATATACATTTCTGACATTCAAAAACCAAACAAAAACAAATCAGTGACCAATATAGCCACCTTTCTTTGCAAGGACACTCAAAAGCCTGCCATCCATGGATTCTGTCAGTGTTTTGAGCTGTTCACCATCAACATTGCGTGCAGCAGCAACCACAGCCTCCCAGACACTGTTCAGAGAGTGTACTGTTTTCCCTCCTTGT
>JAYJNG010000061.1:0-227760 GCA_037194245.1 Opsariichthys bidens
TCAAGTTCAGCATAACCTTCATCCTCCTCCATAACAACCTCAGTGGTCTCTGATTCTTCAATGGCCAAGTTGTAGTCCTGCAGAACTTTACCATTTGCAGGTAAAGGTATTCCACTCCAATAAGTTCACCTTTAAAATATTAAAATTGACAATTAGATAATATAAGGATATAATATTATAAATCAGTGGTTAAATGGTGAACACTTGAATGAAACTGTCACCAAAAACAACTAATATTTATCTACCAGTGTACTTTCTTGGCCCCACATAAGGGATGATTTTTCTTGCCCATAACCTCCTCTGCAAGAGTATTGACAGCATGTCGCAGAAGATGATTGTAGGAATGTGGCTGCTGCTCATGCAGTTGTTTGCTGCCACAGCCCGGTCCTCATTCCACCTTGCAAGCCCATCCAAAAGATACGCCTGGAAAAATGTGTCACTAGCCAGCGTACCTGTTAAATTAAAAAAAAAGAACAATAACAACAACAACAACAACAAAAAACACAAACATTCATAAATACACAAATAGTTGTTGTTGCAATTCTCATAATTATTTCAATATATAATTAAGTCAAATCTTAATTTAATAATTTAGTAAAATCACTTATTTACCTGATGAATCTATTAAGGTGCAGGTGAAATGACTCAAGCGAAGTGGAACCTCTGCACACAGCGGTAGGTTGGCAGACGGTGCCCTCCCTTCACTACAGTGCCTGTCTGCATGTAGAGCTGCAAACCTAGAGGATCCTGGATGCAGGCCACATGCTTCCGCTGGGACTTCAAGATCTCGCTCATCCGGGCTGAGTTTATTATGGAACTCCCAGAGTGTCACGACCAGAATCTCCATCAAAGGCCTCAATATGGCTCTCAATCATCGCCAGGGTTTCCTTGGTCCCGCGAGTGGTTCTCCTGTCTCCTGCAATGTAGGGCTAGCTCGCTACGGCTGATACAGCGCAGCACATCAGCCTCGGATGATGGTTTCCGTCAGCTTCTAGCTCTGCACGCTTCGCCTTCTTCAGGGCCGTCAGGTCGACCTGGTCCCACATGAAAATACAGTTGTTGAGGCGACTCATAAACGTTGCATACAACTGGTGAGAGTCGGTGGTGCAACCCACAGCAAACCTCCGCATGAAGTGCCATACATCTAACCGGATGGTCATTTGCTCCCACTCTTCAAACATCCTCCTCAGAAGAGTGTTGCCACAGCAGTCTCGTCGACATACAGTACCTCGGGAGGAGCCACCCCAGCCACTCTGTATCACTTGATGAGGCCGTCAATCATTGGCCCGAGACCAAAACCTCACTGCTGTGAGTACGGACATGATCACCTGTCCAATACTCATTACCAACATTGGTTGCCCAGGTAGCTGTGCCATAGCTGCGCCCTGCTAGTTTTCTGGCCACCTTTTTAGTAGAATCCATTTTTAAGATCCGGCCATATTGCAATGTGATAGAGGCCTTGATCTCATCCAGCCTTTGCAGGACATCCTGGGCATATACCTGCATCAGCCACCGGTGCTTAGGGACAGAAGGCATAGAAGGAACAGGTTCAAATGTCACAGGCAGGATCAGGCTTGACGTGACAGCACTGGCAACCCCTTGCAATCTGTCAGATACTGGACTTCTTTTGCAACCAGACCTCAGCATGACGCTCCTGCAGCTTGCGCTGGAATCTGGCTGCTGCTGTTTTCCCAGCCCTCGTTGACGCATCAAACTTACTACCTCAACGTCACATGCAAGTTTTGAGGTCAGAATGCAAGGGAACTGACCCTGTGGCCAATGTCGAGCTGTGAGACGATACCATGGCTCCAGCTGATGACCTTCCTCTTACATCTTCGGCAGGCCAGGTACTCAGATGCCACAAAGTACATCTTACCCAAGGCAACCACCTGCCTGATCTTTTGACTTGACAATAGCCAGCTGAACTATTCACGAAGGTCTTTACTGACAGTCTGGATGTGGACCAGACCTAGCCTCTCACTTGCCGTCAGTTTTTGTGGCATCCAGAGCTGAGCAGGGGATGGCCAAAGTTAATTATCTCCTTAACTAGAGGCGAGAATTACTGGTCTTTCGAGGTGTGCACCTGGTGGAAGGTTTACATCACCAAAGTTTTGTCCACCCTACTAAAAAAGACCAGCGCTCAGGACGATGTCCCTTGTGCTGTCCACCTGAAAAGGGCCTTGGATATCCACCTCAGGTCAACTTTCAGAGGCAGGGTGATGTATCCATCCATGCTGGAAGACAGAACACGTCGGTGCTAGAAAAAACAAAACAAAAAGAGAAATAAAACACATAAATAAACAAATACAAATTCACTTTGCTTCCACTTTACTCTTAATATCCCGTAAAGGAAGGTTAGATAGATTGTTGTATGTTTTAAATAAGTATAAACGTACATTCTTACATATGCCTCCTCAAACTTAGTTGCCGTCTAGCCAGCAGTGTGCCTGTCCAATCTATCTCAAGTGGACACAGAGGGTGTGGGTGAGGGTGGCTGAGGGCTCTGTGGCTGCTTCAGGGAACACAGTCGGGCAGAGTGAGGCGTGGGCTGAGAGGCCGCGCACGTGTGCTGGGCCAAATCTACAAAACAAAACAGAGTACAAACAGATAAACATGAAACCTAGCACTGAACAGCAATAAATACTCAAACAAAAACAATAAAGAAATGCTATACAAATAAATGTTTGATTACAAGGTGTGGCCTTTGAGGGGGGAAACCAGCCTTGTTCCTACGGTCTTGGTCAGATATTTTTGGTTAGGCAAACTTCCTAACCAAGAGGGGGAGCGGAGAGAGGCGGTGGAAGTATGGGTGGGGAGCAGCATGCTGGGTTGGAGGAGTTAAGTGAGCTGGGAGTGGGGGCAGCGTGCTGGGTGTGGAGGAGTGAGCTGGGTTGTGATGGGGGCAGCGTGTTGCTGGGGTTGGAGGAGTGAGCTGGTGGTGGGGGCAGCGTTTGCTGGGTTGGAGGATGTGAGCTGGGGTTTTGGGGGCAGCGTGCTGGGGAGCTTTCCCAGTATATTGCCTCTTCCTTCATCGGCAATGGCAATTCTGCCAGAAGCGAACAGAGCTTTCAATATACTCCCTGAAACTCCCCTTGTTGTGGGCATGTTTCTTGGAGTCTTTGCTGCCTCCTGTGGGGTCCCTCTTCATAAGCTGCCACCAGGTAAGCAGCAGTACCCAAGGGCATTTCAGCCACCCACCTGAGATGTTTGCCCCGCGAAATACACCAAACTGGATTGTTCAAAGAAACCCAGCAGGTGCTTTCTGTGTAGCAAGATCTCCGTCGTGCTGACTTAAGCTTTTCTTGGCCTTGTCCAGCACTATCTCCGGGGACAGGGGGGTCTTGTGTATGGGTTATATAGTCTTATCCTTTGTTTGCCTCCTTCACCTTTGCGGCTTCCACTGTATCTGTCAGATTCAGGGTGCCATCAGCCCGTCTTCTGAAGCGAGGTTCCATCTATATTAAAGACATATATATATATATAATATATATATATATATATATATATATATATATATATATATATATATATATATATATAAAGACAATAGAGAAACAGACAAACACATTTTAGTAACACATTAGTTAATGCAGCTGTGTATATTACACTATTATATTTACTTATGATCAACTTGAAATGTTTCATTTTATATAATTCTTTGTCTGTGTATATTTTTTCCAACAAGCTTAATAAAATATTAAAATATTTGGCTAACATATCAGAATCATCCCAGAGTAAGAGTAATTATTTTAATAATTATTATACCATTCAATACAACTTTTTGTCCCACCTGAGACAGAGTAGAGTTCGTTAACGTTGGTGTGGCTGAGTTTGGGTAGAGGTGAGTAGAAGTTGGTAGCGAGGGAGTTTTCAAGTAAGTAGATGGGCAGTGGATAAGGGAAAGTTTAATCTATTCTATGTGATCAAAATATACTTAAAGTACTAAAAGAAGAAGCATAATGTACACTGTATTATTGGATTATAATTAGTGAAGCATTAATGTGTAATAATCATTTTAGTGTTGCAGCTGGTAAAGCGTAGTAAACTATAACGTTGATACTTTATATCCTGCTTAATTTACAGTCAAGTAATAATTAGTATTAATTTTCTAAGTGATTAGCTAGTCAAAGCTACATGTTATTAATTTGAACAAAAAAAGTTATTAACAAACGACTGACTTTGCAGATGTTGGTCAGAAGATAATCGATGACCGCTATAAATTGGCTAATCTATAAAAACATAACAACATTTACTGTTTTAATGATATTTTGATTAACTACCTAGATTATTAGCAAATCTGAGCAACAGGCTATTCATTTAAAACAACTATATATAATTACCAACTTATTTTTATTAACAAAAGACCGACTTACTTTGCAAATGTTGTTTAGAAGTTTAATTGATGAGCGTATTCCTCTTCTCCACACATCATCTGCGTGTCTCCAGGGGCTCTTGACGCTGATTGGTCAATTGCTGGTTGTGACTGCCAGGTGGGGGGAATCATGGTTGCAATTAATAACGAGTGCTGATTGGCGATCGCATATGATTTCTGGTTGCAGCTTAGGGGGGAACGTGATTGGCTGTCGTAACCAAGAATAACCAAAATAGCATGTGATTTCTGGTTGCAAAGTGGGCGGGGGAACGTGATTGGCTGTCGTAACCAAGAATAACCAAAATAGCATGTGATTTCTGGTTGCAGCGGCTGTTTGGAACGTGGATTGGCTGTCGAACCAAGAATAACCACGATCTACAGGTGGCAGAGACAGAGAGAGCTAGCCGGGCAGGACAAGAGCTGCAATGCGCCGCCCCCCCCCCCTTCCGGGCTGACCTCAGGTTTCATTAACCTGCTTTAAAAGGATTTTTAAGCAGGGCCTCTCTGGAAGACAGGACTCCAAGGGGAACCATAGATACACCCAAGTAGAGCAGGCCAATGGTATGCACCATCAATACCATGAGTTAAAGTTTGGTTACGGTCTGTCGAGCGAGAGAGCGGTTACCGACAGCCAACGCCTCCAATATTCCAAATGCAAAAGTGAGCCATAGAGCAAAGAGTTGGAGGGCCCAGCCTCCAATTGAAACTGAACATACGAAAGTGGCAGCATGTGTAGGTGAAAGCCAAATCAATTACAAGTTACTGGTTTCCTCCTAATATGATGAAACTCCACATCATATCAAAGTCGCAAGTTATTGCAAATGCTCAGTGGTGTTTTAAAAGGAGTTTTGAGCTGGAACTCTCTGGAACACAGGCCTCCACCACTTGGAACAAAACATGAACATTTCATCCACACACCACGGCAAACTGGAGCTGATAATAAGCTTTCGCAAAGGCCCGCTTCCTCACCTTTCGTAGAGGAAAATCTGGTGCGGGCAAAGTCAGGGTTAAGCCTAGGCTTCAAGTTCACCTCGTTTTCTTTAGCTATATCTGTTGCTGAGGATACAATTTGACAACCGCAACTGAGCATACAAAAACGCCATCATGGGATTTCAAACTCAGGCCAAATCGGTTGACTTTGTGCCAGAGAGATTGATAGGTTACAAGTTACTGGTGTCCTCCTAGTATGATGAAACTCCACATCATATCAAAGTCGCAAGTTATTGCAAATGCTCAGTGGTGTTTTAAAAGGAGTTTTGAGCAGGGCCTCTCTGGAAGACAGGACTCCACAGGGAACCATAGATACACCCGAGTAGAGCAACCCAATGGTATGCACAATCAATACCATGAGTTAAAGTTTGGTTACGGTCTGTCGAGTGAGAGAGCTTTTACCGACAGCCAACGCCTCCAATATTCCAAAGGCAAAAGTGACCCGTAGAACAAAGAGTTGGAGGCCTCAACATAACAAAACCATGGGTTTTCAAATCGACTGACCTCATGCCAGAGAGAAAGACAGGCAACCAAATGCTTCCTTCGTCCCTGGGTGGGCTCGAACCACCATCCTTTCGGTTAACAGCCGAACGCGCTAAACCGATTGCGCCACAGAGACCGTCGATGAGTTTGCCAGTATCGCGCTTTCTGTCTGTCGATTGAGAGGGCGGTTACCGAAGGCAAACTCCTCCAAATTTTCGAAGGAAAAAGGGAGCCATGCAGCAAAGAGTTGGAGGACCCAACCTCCACCCGGAATTGAACATGTGAAAACGCCAGCAACTCTAGGCGTATGCCAAATCGATTGACCTTATGCGTGAGAGCTTGATAAGTTACAAGTTACTGGTGCCCTCATGGGACAAAAATCCACATTAGACTACAGGCAGAAGTTATTACAAATGCTCAGTAGTGTTTTAAAAGGAGTTTTGAACAGGAACTCTCTGGAACACAGGCCTCCACTACCTGGAACAAAACATGAACATTCCATCAACACACCACAGCAAACTGGAGCTGATAATAAGCTTTCACAAAGGCCTCACCGTTGTGAAACCTTTTCCTCACCTTTCGGAGAGAAAAACCTGGTGCGGGCAAAGTCAGGGTTAAGCCTAGGCTTGAAGTTCACCTGGTTTTCTTTAGCCATATCTGTTGCTGGCATGGGATTTCAAACTGAGGTCAAATCAGGGTTGGGAAGAGAGACCCAACAAATACGCCCAACGTGGGGCTCGAACCCACGACCCTGAGATTAAGAGTCTCATGCTCTACCGACTGAGCTAGCCGGGCAGGACAAGAGCTGCAATGCGCCGCCCCCCCCTCCCGGGCTGACCTCAGGTTTCATTAACCTGCTTTAAAAGGATTTTTAAGCAGGGCCTCTCTGGAAGACAGGACTCCAAGGGGAACCATAGATACACCCAAGTAGAGCAGGCCAATGGTATGCACCATCAATACCATGAGTTAAAGTTTGGTTACGGTCTGTCGAGCGAGAGAGCGGTTACCGACAGCCAACGCCTCCAATATTCCAAATGCAAAAGTGAGCCATAGAGCAAAGAGTTGGAGGGCCCAGCCTCCAATTGAAACTGAACATACGAAAGTGGCAGCATGTGTAGGTGAAAGCCAAATCAATTACAAGTTACTGGTTTCCTCCTAATATGATGAAACTCCACATCATATCAAAGTCGCAAGTTATTGCAAATGCTCAGTGGTGTTTTAAAAGGAGTTTTGAGCTGGAACTCTCTGGAACACAGGCCTCCACCACTTGGAACAAAACATGAACATTTCATCCACACACCACGGCAAACTGGAGCTGATAATAAGCTTTCGCAAAGGCCCGCTTCCTCACCTTTCGTAGAGGAAAATCTGGTGCGGGCAAAGTCAGGGTTAAGCCTAGGCTTCAAGTTCACCTCGTTTTCTTTAGCTATATCTGTTGCTGAGGATACAATTTGACAACCGCAACTGAGCATACAAAAACGCCATCATGGGATTTCAAACTCAGGCCAAATCGGTTGACTTTGTGCCAGAGAGATTGATAGGTTACAAGTTACTGGTGTCCTCCTAGTATGATGAAACTCCACATCATATCAAAGTCGCAAGTTATTGCAAATGCTCAGTGGTGTTTTAAAAGGAGTTTTGAGCAGGGCCTCTCTGGAAGACAGGACTCCACAGGGAACCATAGATACACCCGAGTAGAGCAACCCAATGGTATGCACAATCAATACCATGAGTTAAAGTTTGGTTACGGTCTGTCGAGTGAGAGAGCTTTTACCGACAGCCAACGCCTCCAATATTCCAAAGGCAAAAGTGACCCATAGAACAAAGAGTTGGAGGCCTCAACATAACAAAACCATGGGTTTTCAAATCGACTGACCTCATGCCAGAGAGAAAGACAGGCAACCAAAAGCTTCCTTCGTCCCTGGGTGGGCTCGAACCACCATCCTTTCGGTTAACAGCCGAACGCGCTAAACCGATTGCGCCACAGAGACCGTCGATGAGTTTGCCAGTATCGCGCTTTCTGTCTGTCGATTGAGAGGGCGGTTACCGAAGGCAAACTCCTCCAAATTTTCGAAGGAAAAGGGAGCCATGCAGCAAAGAGTTGGAGGACCCAACCTCCACCCGGAATTGAACATGTGAAAACGCCAGCAACTCTAGGCGTATGCCAAATCGATTGACCTTATGCGTGAGAGCTTGATAAGTTACAAGTTACTGGTGCCCTCATGGGACAAAAATCCACATTAGACTACAGGCAGAAGTTATTACAAATGCTCAGTAGTGTTTTAAAAGGAGTTTTGAACAGGAACTCTCTGGAACACAGGCCTCCACTACCTGGAACAAAACATGAACATTCCATCAACACACCACAGCAAACTGGAGCTGATAATAAGCTTTCACAAAGGCCTCACCGTTGTGAAACCTTTTCCTCACCTTTCGGAGAGAAAAACCTGGTGCGGGCAAAGTCAGGGTTAAGCCTAGGCTTGAAGTTCACCTGGTTTTCTTTAGCCATATCTGTTGCTGGCATGGGATTTCAAACTGAGGTCAAATCAGGGTTGGGAAGAGAGACCCAACAAATAGCCCAACGTGGGGCTCGAACCCACGACCCTGAGATTAAGAGTCTCATGCTCTACCGACTGAGCTAGCCGGGCAGGACAAGAGCTGCAATGAGCTGCAATGCGCCGCCCCCCCTCCCGGGCTGACCTCAGGTTTCATTAACCTGCTTTAAAAGGATTTTTAAGCAGGGCCTCTCTGGAAGACAGGACTCCAAGGGGAACCATAGATACACCCAAGTAGAGCAGGCCAATGGTATGCACCATCAATACCATGAGTTAAAGTTTGGTTACGGTCTGTCGAGCGAGAGAGCGGTTACCGACAGCCAACGCCTCCAATATTCCAAATGCAAAAGTGAGCCATAGAGCAAAGAGTTGGAGGGCCCAGCCTCCAATTGAAACTGAACATACGAAAGTGGCAGCATGTGTAGGTGAAAGCCAAATCAATTACAAGTTACTGGTTTCCTCCTAATATGATGAAACTCCACATCATATCAAAGTCGCAAGTTATTGCAAATGCTCAGTGGTGTTTTAAAAGGAGTTTTGAGCTGGAACTCTCTGGAACACAGGCCTCCACCACTTGGAACAAAACATGAACATTTCATCCACACACCACGGCAAACTGGAGCTGATAATAAGCTTTCGCAAAGGCCCGCTTCCTCACCTTTCGTAGAGGAAAATCTGGTGCGGGCAAAGTCAGGGTTAAGCCTAGGCTTCAAGTTCACCTCGTTTTCTTTAGCTATATCTGTTGCTGAGGATACAATTTGACAACCGCAACTGAGCATACAAAAACGCCATCATGGGATTTCAAACTCAGGCCAAATCGGTTGACTTTGTGCCAGAGAGATTGATAGGTTACAAGTTACTGGTGTCCTCATAGTATGATGAAACTCCACATCATATCAAAGTCGCAAGTTATTGCAAATGCTCAGTGGTGTTTTAAAAGGAGTTTTGAGCAGGGCCTCTCTGGAAGACAGGACTCCACAGGGAACCATAGATACACCCGAGTAGAGCAACCCAATGGTATGCACAATCAATACCATGAGTTAAAGTTTGGTTACGGTCTGTCGAGTGAGAGAGCTTTTACCGACAGCCAACGCCTCCAATATTCCAAAGGCAAAAGTGACCCGTAGAACAAAGAGTTGGAGGCCTCAACATAACAAAACCATGGGTTTTCAAATCGACTGACCTCATGCCAGAGAGAAAGACAGGCAACCAAAAGCTTCCTTCGTCCCTGGGTGGGCTCGAACCACCATCCTTTCGGTTAACAGCCGAACGCGCTAAACCGATTGCGCCACAGAGACCGTCGATGAGTTTGCCAGTATCGCGCTTTCTGTCTGTCGATTGAGAGGGCGGTTACCGAAGGCAAACTCCTCCAAATTTTCGAAGAAAAAGGGAGCCATGCAGCAAAGAGTTGGAGGACCCAACCTCCACCCGGAATTGAACATGTGAAAACGCCAGCAACTCTAGGCGTATGCCAAATCGATTGACCTTATGCGTGAGAGCTTGATAAGTTACAAGTTACTGGTGCCCTCATGGGACAAAAATCCACATTAGACTACAGGCAGAAGTTATTACAAATGCTCAGTAGTGTTTTAAAAGGAGTTTTGAACAGGAACTCTCTGGAACACAGGCCTCCACTACCTGGAACAAAACATGAACATTCCATCAACACACCACAGCAAACTGGAGCTGATAATAAGCTTTCACAAAGGCCTCACCGTTGTGAAACCTTTTCCTCACCTTTCGGAGAGAAAAACCTGGTGCGGGGCAAAGTCAGGGTTAAGCCTAGGCTTGAAGTTCACCTGGTTTTCTTTAGCCATATCTGTTGCTGGCATGGGATTTCAAACTGAGGTCAAATCAGGGTTGGGAAGAGAGACCCAACAAATACGCCCAACGTGGGGCTCGAACCCACGACCCTGAGATTAAGAGTCTCATGCTCTACCGACTGAGTTAGCCGGGCAGGACAAGAGCTGCAATGCGCCGCCCCCCCCTCCCGGGCTGACCTCAGGTTTCATTAACCTGCTTTAAAAGGATTTTTAAGCAGGGCCTCTCTGGAAGACAGGACTCCAAGGGGAACCATAGATACACCCAAGTAGAGCAGGCCAATGGTATGCACCATCAATACCATGAGTTAAAGTTTGGTTACGGTCTGTCGAGCGAGAGAGCGGTTACCGACAGCCAACGCCTCCAATATTCCAAATGCAAAAGTGAGCCATAGAGCAAAGAGTTGGAGGGCCCAGCCTCCAATTGAAACTGAACATACGAAAGTGGCAGCATGTGTAGGTGAAAGCCAAATCAATTACAAGTTACTGGTTTCCTCCTAATATGATGAAACTCCACATCATATCAAAGTCGCAAGTTATTGCAAATGCTCAGTGGTGTTTTAAAAGGAGTTTTGAGCTGGAACTCTCTGGAACACAGGCCTCCACCACTTGGAACAAAACATGAACATTTCATCCACACACCACGGCAAACTGGAGCTGATAATAAGCTTTCGCAAAGGCCCGCTTCCTCACCTTTCGTAGAGGAAAATCTGGTGCGGGCAAAGTCAGGGTTAAGCCTAGGCTTCAAGTTCACCTCGTTTTCTTTAGCTATATCTGTTGCTGAGGATACAATTTGACAACCGCAACTGAGCATACAAAAACGCCATCATGGGATTTCAAACTCAGGCCAAATCGGTTGACTTTGTGCCAGAGAGATTGATAGGTTACAAGTTACTGGTGTCCTCCTAGTATGATGAAACTCCACATCATATCAAAGTCGCAAGTTATTGCAAATGCTCAGTGGTGTTTTAAAAGGAGTTTTGAGCAGGGCCTCTCTGGAAGACAGGACTCCACAGGGAACCATAGATACACCCGAGTAGAGCAACCCAATGGTATGCACAATCAATACCATGAGTTAAAGTTTGGTTACGGTCTGTCGAGTGAGAGAGCTTTACCGACAGCCAACGCCTCCAATATTCCAAAGGCAAAAGTGACCCATAGAACAAAGAGTTGGAGGCCTCAACATAACAAAACCATGGGTTTTCAAATCGACTGACCTCATGCCAGAGAGAAAGACAGGCAACCAAAAGCTTCCTTCGTCCCTGGGTGGGCTCGAACCACCATCCTTTCGGTTAACAGCCGAACGCGCTAAACCGATTGCGCCACAGAGACCGTCGATGAGTTTGCCAGTATCGCGCTTTCTGTCTGTCGATTGAGAGGGCGGTTACCGAAGGCAAACTCCTCCAAATTTTCGAAGGAAAAAGGGAGCCATGCAGCAAAGAGTTGGAGGACCCAACCTCCACTCGGAATTGAACATGTGAAAACGCCAGCAACTCTAGGCGTATGCCAAATCGATTGACCTTAAGCGTGAGAGCTTGATAAGTTACAAGTTACTGGTGCCCTCATGGGACAAAAATCCACATTTTATCCAGGCAGAAGTTATTACAAATGCTCAGTAGTGTTTTAAAAGGAGTTTTGAACAGGAACTCTCTGGAACACAGGCCTCCACTACCTGGAACAAAACATGAACATTCCATCAACACACCACAGCAAACTGGAGCTGATAATAAGCTTTCACAAAGGCCTCACCGTTGTGAAACCTTTTCCTCACCTTTCTGAGAGAAAAACCTGGTGCGGGCAAAGTCAGGGTTAAGCCTAGGCTTGAAGTTCACCTGGTTTTCTTTAGCCATATCTGTTACTGGCATAGGATTTCAAACTGAGGTCAAATCAGGGTTGGGAAGAGAGACCCAACAAATACGCCCAACGTGGGGCTCGAACCCACGACCCTGAGATTAAGAGTCTCATGCTCTACCGACTGCGCCAAGGCCGGCGCGCATTGATCGTGGTAGAGTAACCATAAGAGGCGGAGTGACGCGAGTTCGATCCCCGGTCCCAGCAAGAATGGAATTCGTGGCATGAGTCCGTTTAATCACGTCGATGCACGCCTGTGTCATCGCCATTGTCCCCCACATTTAAATCAAACATAAATTCGTCTCCCCCACTTTAATTTGGGCTCTCTCCAACGTAAAACTCTCGTGTTATATGTGTTTCGTTCATACCAGACGCCCGAGGGCGCTCTCTCGCAGAAGGACCAAAAAGGACTCGCAGAGCTATTTAGTTGTGACGCGCCAGGAAATTCCTTATATGGACAAAAGCATCCAGCTGTCACTGAATAAAAAAGCCGGTGTTTTGACTGATAAAACGTAAAGACACTTAACACGATTGCAGCATGGTTTGTGTGTTTTCAAGCCATTTTCTTGGTGCATTTTCATAACAAAATATATATGAATAAAGCAGTGCTACAATAAATCATATTTTCTGCCTTATTTTGACTGTCCGTGTTTTTATTGTGTTTTACAGTTATGTAATACTGGAAGACTTTTAAAATAAAATATGTGTTTACTGGTACAAATAGACACAATAACAATAATGTGATTAACAACCTTTTTATTTGCATAGATTTTTAAAGTCAATAAAAAAATTTTGAACATTAGAATAGCAGTGCAATTTTGGCACATCAATTTAAAATAATAAATAGTAAACAATTTACCACAGTAGTGCAGTTTTGACATGTCAACCTAAATAATATTAATAAATAGCAAACCAAAACAAACATTTAAAGTAGTGCAGTTTTGACATGTCAACCTAAATAATATTAATGAAAAACTCACACATAAATAACAAGATAAACTTTCCCTCTCTTATATATATACATTTATACCTGAAATATTTTCCCAATAGAGGCATGCAGTGAAGAAAAAACTTATTTAAAAAAGAACAAAGATGCATCACACACATTGACTTGTAAATTGCTCTAGAATGCAAACATTAACCAGATAAATAAATAAAAATAACATGTGCTGAAAGAGCAATTTTAAGGAGCTGGAGGGTCATTTCCTGGCTTTTTTTTTCCTGTAACCTCGTTCCTCCAGCACAGCCCTCCATTCAGCATATGACTGAGTCTCAGATTCTTTGCAGTACCAGTTTCCAAAGTATTGAAGATGGTGGCTTTCTTTCTTTGTTACACTTTTTGCAAAGAATGACGTCTGTCTTCCTCACATATTTTCTTGTGACAGTTCCAGTCTTCTCCCTCTCCTGTTTTCTCTTTCTGTATTGCTGAGTGGAGTAAGGAACAGCTTGACTTGATGTCTGTGTCTGAACTGATGGTGGCATAGCTGAAGGTAATGGGAGGTTTAAGAACAACACCTGTGAGGTACCAGGTACTGTAGAGGCCGGCGCGCATACATCTACCACTGTAGGAAGCTGCACAGATGGTAAAATGAAAGGGAGAGAGACGGGTAGTGCTGGTGCAATGACAGGAAGTCCTTGATGTGATGGTGGAGCCTGGGCGATGGCCTGAGGTTGCGACCTTCCCTTCAGTTTTGCCTCCCCAGCAGTATTTGGTGGCAGGACAAAAAGGTGAGGCTCCGCAAGATTTCCTGAATAAAGTGTTGGTCCTTTCTGCAAAGCCGCAGGAAGCTTCTCAGGTCCTGCCATGGGTGCATCTGGGGCTTGTATACCCTGCATCAAAATCTCCTGTTCCTGTGACTTGCAACGCCTGCTGAACCTGGGAAAATATAAAACAACCAATTTTAATAAACATTAATGCGCACCGCATTTGGGTAGAGAGCACAGAGTCTTGTGAAGATGGCCTCCACCACTCGGTTGCAGTCAGGCCACTGTGCAGGACTATGAGCTCCAATGAAACACCTGCAAATTACAGCAGAAAACATATTATTAATGTAATGTTTTCAATGTGTGATCCTTGCTCAGTTTTTTTATTGTTTCTTTTCTATTATTTTCTATGCTATTCTAATATCTGTGTATAGTGATGTTGTGTTGTTCGTTTTTTAGGTCGATGTTGAAATCTATCAATAAATTAGGTCTCTACTGGGTTACGGTGTTGTGGCATTATGGGGAACAGCACTGTAAATAAAGTGTTACCAATTTAACATACCTTTTGGTGCTCTCCACACCTGGTGCCACAATCTTCTTAGTGGCCCTGAATCGTCCCTGTTTTAGGCTGGTTTGGTGACGTGGTGGGTAAATGGTTTTCTTCTTGTCATACTCCCCTAATGCCTGCCATAAGGTGATGATCTTGACACACTCTTCTCCATTCAAGGCCATACGGTGGTCTCTGAGGCTAACCAAAAACTCTGCCAAGTCCTGCACGGCTCCAAACCCCTCAATATTATCAGGTCCAACAGAATCCTAAAATGAAAGATAATTTAGGAACTTTTGATAGCAGCAATGAAAACAAATATTCACTTGAAAGCACAGCCAACATAACTTGGATTTCGTTAACACACATGTAAATGTACATTAAAAAAGAATCTGGCCAAAAAGAAAGCCCTTACATCACTTGGCGTGTTCACTTCAGATGTCGGAAGATCAGTTTCTGCAGATAATTGGTCCACTGGGACTACAAGAAAAAGGTAAATATTTAGTTTAAATTTGTATTCATTTCTTTCAATATGACAAATATTCATTTAGAGTTAGTATGACAACAAATACCGAAACCTCTATGAATATTTTGGTAAAACTCACAGCTATGTGCTCCAGGAGAGAGTGCTGGCTTGGATGGAGGGACCACAAACTGTGATGATGTGGAGCTAGTGACTGGAGATGTCACTGGGGATGGAGGGACCACAAACTGTGATGATGTGGAGCTGGTGACTGGAGATGTCACTGGGGATGGAGGGACCACAGACAGTGATGATGTGGAGCTGGTGACTGGAGATGTCACTGGGGATGGAGGGACCACAGGCAGTGATGACATGTTGCTGGTTGCTGGAGGGGTTGGAGATGACACTGCAGACACCGATGCTTGTGAAGAGGCAGCAGGTGTCCGTTCTGTGTCAAAGGTGGGCACAGTGATGTCCTGAAACTTCTCAAGTTCAGCATAACCTTCATCCTCCTCCATAACAACCTCAGTGGTCTCTGATTCTTCAATGGCCAAGTTGTAGTCCTGCAGAACTTTACCAGTTTGCAGGTAAAGGTATTCCACTCCAATAAGTTCACCTTTAAAATATTAAAACATTGACAATTAGATAATATAAGGATATAATATTATAAATCAGTGGTTAAATGGTGAACACTTGAATGAAACTGTCACCAAAAACAACTAATAGTTATCTACCAGTGTACTTTCTTGGCCCCACATAAGGGATGATTTTCTTGCCCATAACCTCCTCTGCAAGAGTATTGACAGCATGTCGCAGAAGATGATTGTAGGAATGTGGCTGCTGCTCATCAGTTGTTGCTGCCACAGCCCGGTCCTCATTCCACCTTGCAAGCCCATCCAAAAGATACGCCTGGAAAAATGTGTCACTAGCCAGCGTACCTGTAAATTAAAAAAAAGAACAATAACAACAACAACAACAACAAAAAACACAAACATTTCATAAATACACAAATAGTTGTTGTTGCAATTCTCATAATTATTTCAATATATAATTAAGTCAAATCTTAATTTAATAATTTAGTAAAATCACTTATTTACCTGGGATGAATCTATTAAGGTGCAGGTGAAATGACTCAAGCGAAGTGGAACCTCTGGCACAGCGGTAGGTTGGCAGACGGTGCCCTCCCTTCACTACAGTGCCTGTCTGCATGTAGAGCTGCAAACCTAGAGGATCCTGGATGCAGGCCACATGCTTCCGCTGGGACTTCAAGATCTCGCTCATCCGGGCTGAGTTTATTAGTGGAACTCCCAGAGTGTCACGACCAGAATCTCCATCAAAGGCCTCAATATGGCTCTCAATCATCGCCAGGGTTTCCTTGGTCCCGCGAGTGGTTCTCCTGCAATGTAGGGCTAGCTCGCTACGGCTGATACAGCGCAGCACATCAGCCTCGGATGATGGTTTCCGGTCAGCTTCTAGCTCTGCACGCTTCGCCTTCTTCAGGGCCGTCAGGTCGACCTGGTCCCACATGAAAATACAGTTGTTGAGGCGACTCATAAACGTTGCATACAACTGGTGAGAGTCGGTGGTGCAACCCACAGCAAACCTCCGCATGAAGTGCCATACATCTAACCGGATGGTCATTTGCTCCCACTCTTCAAACATCCTCCTCAGAAGAGTGTTGCCACAGCAGTCTCGGTCGACATACAGTACCTCGGGAGGAGCCACCCCAGCCACTCTGTATCACTTGATGAGGCCGTCAATCATTGGCCCGAGACCAAAACCTTCACTGGCTGTGAGTACGGACATGATCACCTGTCCATACTCATTACCAACATTGGTTGCCCAGGTAGCTGTGCCATAGCTGCGCCCTGCTAGTTTTCTGGCCACCTTTTTAGTAGAATCCATTTTTAAGATCCGGCCATATTGCAATGTGATAGAGGCCTTGATCTCATCCAGCCTTTGCAGGACATCCTGGGCATATACCTGCATCAGCCACCGGTGCTTAGGGACAGAAGGCATAGAAGGAACAGGTTCAAATGTCACAGGCAGGATCAGGCTTGACGTGACAGCACTGGCAATCCCCTTGCAATCTGTCAGATACTGGACTGTCTTTTGCAACCAGACCTCAGCATGACGCTCCTGCAGCTTGCGCTGGATCTGGCTGCTGCTGTTTCCCAGCCCTCGTTGACGCATCAAACTTACTACCTCAACGTCACATGCAAGTTTTGATGTCAGAATGCAAGGGAACTGGACCCTGTGGCCAATGTCGAGCTGTGAGACGATACCATGGCTCCAGCTGATGACCTTCCTCTTACATCTTCGGCAGGCCAGGTACTCAGATGCCACAAAGTACATCTTACCCAAGGCAACCACCTGCCTGATCTTTTGATGCAAGCCAGCTGAGGTCAGAAGGTCTTTCTGACAGTCTGGATGTGGACAGACCAGCTTCACTTGCCACAGTTTTTGTGGCATCCAGAGCAGCAGGGGATGGCCAAAGTAATTCTCCAAGGAGGGAGAATTACTGGTCTTCAGTGGCACCTGTGGAGGATACCACCAAAGTTTGTCCACCCTACTAAAGACCAGCTCAGGATGTCCTTGTGCTGTCCACCTGAAAAGGGCCTTGGATATCCACCTCTGGTCCACTTCAGGCAGGGTGTGTATCCATCCAGCTGGAAGACAGACACGTCGTGCTAGAAAAAACAAAACAAAAAGAGAAATAAACACATAAATAAACAAATACAAATTCACTTTGCTTCACTTTACTTTAATATCCCCGTAAAGGAAGGTTAGATAGATTGTTGTATGTTTTAAATAAGTATAAACGTACATTCTACATATGCCTCCTCAAACTTAGTTGCCTCTGCCAGCAGTGTGCTGTCATCTATCTCAGTGGACACAGAGGGGTGGGTGAGGGTGGCTGAGGGCTCTGTGGCTGCTTCAGGGAACACAGTCGGGCAGGTGAGGGTGGCTGAGGGCCGCGCACGTGTCTGGGCCAAATCTACAAAACAAAACAGAGTACAAACAGATAAACATGACTACTGAACAGCAATAAATACTAAACAAAACAATAAAGTGCTATACAAATAAATGTTTGATTACAAGGTGTGGCTTTGAGGGGGGAAACCAGCCTTTCTACGGTCTTGGTCAGATTTTTTTGGTTAGGCAACTTCCTAACCAAGAGGGAGCGGAGAGAGGCGGTGGAAGTATGGGTGGGGGCAGCATGCTGGGTTGGAGGAGTGAGCTGGGTGGGGGCAGCGTGCTGGGTTGGAGGAGTGAGCTGGGTGGGGGCAGCGTGCTGGGTTGGAGGAGTGAGCTGGGTGGGGGCAGCGTGCTGGGTTGGAGGAGTGAGCTGGGTGGGGGCAGCGTGCTGGGGAGCTTTCCCAGTATATTGCTCTTCCTTCATGGCAATGGCAATTCTGCCAGAAGGAAAGAGCTCAATATACTCCCTGAAACTCCCCTTGTTGTGGGCATGTTCTTGGGAGTCTTTGCTGCCTCCTGTGGGGTCCCTCTTCATAGCTGCCACCAGGTAAGCAGCATACCCAAGGGCATTTTCAGCCACCCACCTGAATGTTTGCCCGCGAAATACACCAAACTGGATTTCAAAGAAACCCAGCAGGTGCTTTCTGTTAGCAAGATCTCCGTCGTGCTGACTTAAGCTTTTCTTGGCCTTGTCCAGCACTATCTCCGGGGACAGGGGTCTTGTGTATGGCTTTCCTTTGTTTGCCTCCTTCACCTTTGCGGCTTCCACTGTATCTGTCAGATTCAGGGTGCCATCAGCCCGTCTTCTGAAGCGAGGTTCCATCTATATTAAAGACATATATATATATATATATATATATATATATATATATATATATATATATATATATATATATATATAAAGACAATAGAGAAACAGACAAACACATTTAGTAACACATTAGTTAATGCAGCTGTGTATATTACACTATTATATTTACTTATGATCAACTTGAAATGTTCATTTTATATAATTCTTTGTCTGTGTATATTTTTTCCAACAAGCTTAATAAAATATTAAAATATTGGCTAACATATCAGAATCATCCCAGAGTAAGAGGTAATTATTTTAATAATTATTATACCATTCAATACAACTTTTGTCCCACCTGAGACAGAGGAGTTTTCAAGTAAGTAATGGGCAGTGGATAAGGGAAAGTTTAATCTATTCTATGTGATCAAAATATACTTAAAGTACTAAAAGAAGAAGCATAATGTACACTGTATTATTGGATTATAATTAGTGAAGCATTAATGTGTAATAATCATTTTAGTGTTGCAGCTGGTAAAGCTGTAGTAAACTATAACGTTAGATACTTTATATCCTGCTTAATTTACAGTCAAGTAATAATTAGTATTAATTTTCTAAGTGATTAGCTAGTCAAAGCTACATGTTATTAATTTGAACAAAAAAAGTTATTAACAAACGACTGACTTTGCAGATGTTGGTCAGAAGATAATCGATGACCGCTATAAATTGGCTAATCTATAAAAACATAACAACATTTACTGTTTTAATGATATTTTGATTAACTACCTAGATTATTAGCAAATCTGAGCAACAGGCTATTCATTTAAAACAACTATATATAATTACCAACTTATTTTTATTAACAAAAGACCGACTTACTTTGCAAATGTTGTTTAGAAGTTAATTGATGAGCGTATTCCTCTTCTCCACACATCATCTGCGTGTCTCCAGGGGCTCTTGACGCTGATTGGTCAATTGCTGGTTGTGACTGGGGGGGAATCATGGTTGCAATACGAGTGCTGATTGGCGATCGCATATGATTTCTGGTTGCAGCCGGGAACGTGATTGGCTGTCGTAACCAAGAATAACCAAAATAGCATGTGATTTCTGGTTGCAGCGGGGAACGTGATTGGCTGTCGTAACCAAGAATAACCAAAATAGCATGTGATTTCTGGTTGCAGCGGGGAACGTGATTGGCTGTCGTAACCAAGAATAACCAAAATAGCATGTGATTTCTGGTTGCAGCGGGGAACGTGATTGGCTGTCGTAACCAAGAATAACCACGATCTACAGGTGGCAGAGAGAGCTAGCCGGGCAGGACAAGAACTGCAATGCGCCCCCCCCCCCCTCCCGGGCTGACCTCAGGTTTCATTAACCTGCTTTAAAAGGATTTTTAAGCAGGGCCTCTCTGGAAGACAGGACTCCAAGGGGAACCATAGATACACCCAAGTAGAGCAGGCCAATGGTATGCACCATCAATACCATGAGTTAAAGTTTGGTTACGGTCTGTCGAGCGAGAGAGCGGTTACCGACAGCCAACGCCTCCAATATTCCAAATGCAAAAGTGAGCCATAGAGCAAAGAGTTGGAGGGCCCAGCCTCCAATTGAAACTGAACATACGAAAGTGGCAGCATGTGTAGGTGAAAGCCAAATCAATTACAAGTTACTGGTTTCCTCCTAATATGATGAAACTCCACATCATATCAAAGTCGCAAGTTATTGCAAATGCTCAGTGGTGTTTTAAAAGGAGTTTTGAGCTGGAACTCTCTGGAACACAGGCCTCCACCACTTGGAACAAAACATGAACATTTCATCCACACACCACGGCAAACTGGAGCTGATAATAAGCTTTCGCAAAGGCCCGCTTCCTCACCTTTCGTAGAGGAAAATCTGGTGCGGGCAAAGTCAGGGTTAAGCCTAGGCTTCAAGTTCACCTCGTTTTCTTTAGCTATATCTGTTGCTGAGGATACAATTTGACAACCGCAACTGAGCATACAAAAACGCCATCATGGGATTTCAAACTCAGGCCAAATCGGTTGATTTGTGCCAGAGAGATTGATAGGTTACAAGTTACTGGTGTCCTCATAGTATGATGAAACTCCACATCATATCAAAGTCGCAAGTTATTGCAAATGCTCAGTGGTGTTTTAAAAGGAGTTTTGAGCAGGGCCTCTCTGGAAGACAGGACTCCACAGGGAACCATAGAAACACCCGAGTAGAGCAACCCAATGGTATGCACAATCAATACCATGAGTTAAAGTTTGGTTACGGTCTGTCGAGTGAGAGAGCATTTACCGACAGCCAACGCCTCCAATATTCCAAAGGCAAAAGTGACCCGTAGAACAAAGAGTTGGAGGCCTCAACATAACAAAAACCATGGGTTTTCAAATCGACTGACCTCATGCCAGAGAGAAAGACAGGCAACCAAAAGCTTCCTTCGTCCCTGGGTGGGCTCAAACCACCATCCTCTCGGTTAACAGCCGAACGCGCTAAACCGATTGCGCCACAGAGACCGTCGATGAGTTTGCCAGTATCGCGCTTTCTGTCTGTCGATTGAGAGGGCGGTTACCGAAGGCAAACTCCTCCAAATTTTCGAAGGAAAAAGGTCAAAGCCATGCAGCAAAGAGTTGGAGGACCCAACCTCCACCCGGAATTGAACATGTGAAAACGCCAGCAACTCTAGGCGTATGCCAAATCGATTGACCTTATGCGTGAGAGCTTGATAAGTTACAAGTTACTGGTGCCCTCATGGGACAAAAATCCACATTAGACTACAGGCAGAAGTTATTACAAATGCTCAGTAGTGTTTTAAAAGGAGTTTTGAACAGGAACTCTCTGGAACACAGGCCTCCACTACCTGGAACAAAACATGAACATTCCATCAACACACCACAGCAAACTGGAGCTGATAATAAGCTTTCACAAAGGCCTCACCGTTGTGAAACCTTTTCCTCACCTTTCGGAGAGAAAAACCTGGTGCGGGAAAAGTCAGGGTTAAGCCTAGGCTTGAAGTTCACCTGGTTTTCTTTAGCCATATCTGTTGCCGGCATGGGATTTCAAACTGAGGTCAAATAAGGGTTGGGAAGAGAGACCCAACAAATACTCCCAAGGTGTGGCTCGAACCCACGACCCTGAAATTAAGAGTCTCATGCTCTACCGACTGAGCTAGCCGGGCAGGACAAGAGCTGCAATGCGCCGCCCCCCCCCTCCCGGGTTGACCTCAGGTTTCATTAACCTGCTTTAAAAGGATTTTTAAGCAGGGCCTCTCTGGAAGACAGGACTCCAAGGGGAACCATAGATACACCCAAGTAGAGCAGGCCAATGGTATGCACCATCAATACCATGAGTTAAAGTTTGGTTACGGTCTGTCGAGCGAGAGAGCGGTTACCGACAGCCAACGCCTCCAATATTCCAAATGCAAAAGTGAGCCATAGAGCAAAGAGTTGGAGGGCCCAGCCTCCAATTGAAACTGAACATACGAAAGTGGCAGCATGTGTAGGTGAAAGCCAAATCAATTACAAGTTACTGGTTTCCTCCTAATATGATGAAACTCCACATCATATCAAAGTCGCAAGTTATTGCAAATGCTCAGTGGTGTTTTAAAAGGAGTTTTGAGCTGGAACTCTCTGGAACACAGGCCTCCACCACTTGGAACAAAACATGAACATTTCATCCACACACCACGGCAAACTGGAGCTGATAATAAGCTTTCGCAAAGGCCCGCTTCCTCACCTTTCGTAGAGGAAAATCTGGTGCGGGCAAAGTCAGGGTTAAGCCTAGGCTTCAAGTTCACCTCGTTTTCTTTAGCTATATCTGTTGCTGAGGATACAATTTGACAACCGCAACTGAGCATACAAAAACGCCATCATGGGATTTCAAACTCAGGCCAAATCGGTTGACTTTGTGCCAGAGAGATTGATAGGTTACAAGTTACTGGTGTCCTCATAGTATGATGAAACTCCACATCATATCAAAGTCGCAAGTTATTGCAAATTGCTCAGTGGTGTTTTAAAAGGAGTTTTGAGCAGGGCCTCTCTGGAAGACAGGACTCCACAGGGAACCATAGATACACCCGAGTAGAGCAACCCAATGGTATGCACAATCAATACCATGAGTTAAAGTTTGGTTACGGTCTGTCGAGTGAGAGAGCTTTTACCGACAGCCAACGCCTCCAATATTCCAAAGGCAAAAGTGACCCGTAGAACAAAGAGTTGGAGGCCTCAACATAACAAAACCATGGGTTTTCAAATCGACTGACCTCATGCCAGAGAGAAAGACAGGCAACCAAAAGCTTCCTTCGTCCCTGGGTGGGCTCGAACCACCATCCTTTCGGTTAACAGCCGAACGCGCTAAACCGATTGCGCTACAGAGACCGTCGATGAGTCTGCCAGTATCGCGCTTTCTGTCTGTCGATTGAGAGGGCGGTTACCGAAGGCAAACTCCTCCAAATTTTCGAAGGAAAAAGGGAGCCATGCAGCAAAGAGTTGGAGGACTCAACCTCCACCCGGAATTGAACATGTGAAAACGCCAGCAACTCTAGGCGTATGCCAAATCGATTGACCTTATGCGTGAGAGCTTGATAAGTTACAAGTTACTGGTGCCCTCATGGGACAAAAATCCACATTAGACTACAGGCAGAAGTTATTACAAATGCTCAGTAGTGTTTTAAAAGGAGTTTTGAACAGGAACTCTCTGGAACACAGGCCTCCACTACCTGGAACAAAACATGAACATTCCATCAACACACCACAGCAAACTGGAGCTGATAATAAGCTTTCACAAAGGTCTCACCGTTGTGAAACCTTTTCCTCACCTTTCGGAGAGAAAAACCTGGTGCGGGCAAAGTCAGGGTTAAGCCTAGGCTTGAAGTTCACCTGGTTTTCTTTAGCCATATCTGTTGCCGGCATGGGATTTCAAACTGAGGTCAAATCAGGGTTGGGAAGAGAGACCCAACAAATAAGCCCAACATAGGGCTCGAACCCACGACCCTGAGATTAAGAGTCTCATGCTCTACCGACTGAGTTAGCCGGGTAGGACAAGAGCTGCAATGCGCCGCCCCCCCCTCCCGGGCTGACCTCAGGTTTCATTAACCTGCTTTAAAAGGATTTTTAAGCAGGGCCTCTCTGGAAGACAGGACTCCAAGGGGAACCATAGATACACCCAAGTAGAGCAGGCCAATGGTATGCACCATCAATACCATGAGTTAAAGTTTGGTTACGGTCTGTCGAGCGAGAGAGCGGTTACCGACAGCCAACGCCTCCAATATTCCAAATGCAAAAGTGAGCCATAGAGCAAAGAGTTGGAGGGCCCAGCCTCCAATTGAAACTGAACATACGAAAGTGGCAGCATGTGTAGGTGAAAGCCAAATCAATTACAAGTTACTGGTTTCCTCCTAATATGATGAAACTCCACATCATATCAAAGTCGCAAGTTATTGCAAATGCTCAGTGGTGTTTTAAAAGGAGTTTTGAGCTGGAACTCTCTGGAACACAGGCCTCCACCACTTGGAACAAAACATGAACATTTCATCCACACACCACGGCAAACTGGAGCTGATAATAAGCTTTCGCAAAGGCCCGCTTCCTCACCTTTCGTAGAGGAAAATCTGGTGCGGGCAAAGTCAGGGTTAAGCCTAGGCTTCAAGTTCACCTGGTTTTCTTTAGCTATATCTGTTGCTGAGGATACAATTTGACAACCGCAACTGAGCATACAAAAACGCCATCATGGGATTTCAAACTCAGGCCAAATCGGTTGATTTGTGCCAGAGAGATTGATAGGTTACAAGTTACTGGTGTCCTCATAGTATGATGAAACTCCACATCATATCAAATTCGCAAGTTATTGCAAATGCTCAGTGGTGTTTTAAAAGGAGTTTTGAGCAGGGCCTCTCTGGAAGACAGGACTCCACAGGGAACCATAGATACACCCGAGTAGAGCAACCCAATGGTATGCACAATCAATACCATGAGTTAAAGTTGGTTACGGTCTGTCGAGTGAGAGAGCTTTTACCGACAGCCAACGCCTCCAATATTCCAAAGGCAAAAGTGACCCATAGAACAAAGAGTTGGAGGCCTCAACATAACAAAACCATGGGTTTTAAATCGACTGACCTCATGCCAGAGAGAAAGACAGGCAACCAAAAGCTTTCTTCGTCCCTGGGTGGGCTCGAACCACCATCCTCTCAGTTAACAGCCGAACGCGCTAAACCGATTGCGCTACAGAGACCGTCGATGAGTTTGCTAGTATCGCGCTTTCTGTCTGTCGATTGAGAGGGCGGTTACCGAAGGCAAACTCCTCCAAATTTTCGAAGGAAAAAGGGAGCCATGCAGCAAAGAGTTGGAGGACCCAACCTCCACCCGGAATTGAACATGTGAAAACGCCAGCAACTCTGGGCGTATGCCAAATCGATTGACCTTATGCGTGAGAGCTTGATAAGTTACAAGTTACTGGTGCCCTCATGGCACAAAAATCCACATTAGACTACAGGCAGAAGTTATTATAAATGCTCAGTAGTGTTTTAAAAGGAGTTTTGAACAGGAACTCTCTGGAACACAGGCCTCCACTACCTGGAACAAAACATGAACATTCCATCAACACACCACAGCAAACTGGAGCTGATAATAAGCTTTCACAAAGGCCTCACCGTTGTGAAACCTTTTCCTCACCTTTCGGAGAGAAAAACCTGGTGCGGGCAAAGTCAGGGTTAAGCCTAGGCTTGAAGTTCACCTGGTTTTCTTTAGCCATATCTGTTGCCGGCATGGGATTTCAAACTGAGGTCAAATCAGGGTTGGGAAGAGAGACCCAACAAATAAGCCCAACGTAGGGCTCGAACCCACGACCCTGAGATTAAGAGTCTTATGCTCTACCGACTGAGTTAGCCGGGTAGGACAAGAGCTGCAATGCGCCGCCCCCCCCTCCCGGGCTGACCTCAGGTTTCATTAACCTGCTTTAAAAGGATTTTTAAGCAGGGCCTCTCTGGAAGACAGGACTCCAAGGGGAACCATAGATACACCCAAGTAGAGCAGGCCAATGGTATGCACCATCAATACCATGAGTTAAAGTTTGGTTACGGTCTGTCGAGCGAGAGAGCGGTTACCGACAGCCAACGCCTCCAATATTCCAAATGCAAAAGTGAGCCATAGAGCAAAGAGTTGGAGGGCCCAGCCTCCAATTGAAACTGAACATACGAAAGTGGCAGCATGTGTAGGTGAAAGCCAAATCAATTACAAGTTACTGGTTTCCTCCTAATATGATGAAACTCCACATCATATCAAAGTCGCAAGTTATTGCAAATGCTCAGTGGTGTTTTAAAAGGAGTTTTGAGCTGGAACTCTCTGGAACACAGGCCTCCACCACTTGGAACAAAACATGAACATTTCATCCACACACCACGGCAAACTGGAGCTGATAATAAGCTTTCGCAAAGGCCCGCTTCCTCACCTTTCGTAGAGGAAAATCTGGTGCGGGCAAAGTCAGGGTTAAGCCTAGGCTTCAAGTTCACCTGGTTTTCTTTAGCTATATCTGTTGCTGAGGATACAATTTGACAACCGCAACTGAGCATACAAAAACGCCATCATGGGATTTCAAACTCAGGCCAAATCGGTTGATTTGTGCCAGAGAGATTGATAGGTTACAAGTTACTGGTGTCCTCATAGTATGATGAAACTCCACATCATATCAAATTCGCAAGTTATTGCAAATGCTCAGTGGTGTTTTAAAAGGAGTTTTGAGCAGGGCCTCTCTGGAAGACAGGACTCCACAGGGAACCATAGATACACCCGAGTAGAGCAACCCAATGGTATGCACAATCAATACCATGAGTTAAAGTTGGGTTACGGTCTGTCGAGTGAGAGAGCTTTTACCGACAGCCAACGCCTCCAATATTCCAAAGGCAAAAGTGACCCGTAGAACAAAGAGTTGGAGGCCTCAACATAACAAAACCATGGGTTTTTAAATCGACTGACCTCATGCCAGAGAGAAAGACAGGCAACCAAAAGCTTCCTTCGTCCCTGAACAACCATCCTTTCGGTTAACTGCCGAACACGCTAAACCGATTGCGCCACAGAGACCGTCGATGAGTCTGCCAGTATCGCGCTTTCTGTCTGTCGATTGAGAGGGCGGTTACCGAAGGTAAACTCCTCCAAATTTTCGAAGGAAAAAGGGAGCCATGCAGCAAAGAGTTGAAGGACCCAACCTCCACCCGGAATTGAACATGTGAAAATGCCAAATCGATTGACCTTATGCGTGAGAGCTTGATAAGTTACAAGTTACTGGTGCCCTCATGTGACAAAAATCCACATTAGACTACAGGCAGAAGTTATTACAAATGCTTGATGCTTTTATAAAAGGAGTTTTGAACAGGAACTCTCTGGAACAAAACATGAACATTCCATCAACACACCACAGCAAACTGGAGCTGATAATAAGCTTTCACAAAGGCCTCACCGTTGTGAAACCTTTTCCTCAGCTTTTCCTCACCTTTCGGAGAGGAAAACCTGGTGCGGGCAACGTCAGGGTTAAGCCTAGGCTTGAAGTTCACCTCGTTTTCTTTAGCCATATCTGAACTGAACATAAGAAAACGCCGGCATGGGATTTCAAACTGAGGTCAAATCAGGGTTGGGAAGAGAGACCCAACAAATACGCCCAACGTGGGGCTCGAACCCGCGACCCTGAGATTAAGAGTCTCATGTTTCGCTGCTCTCCCCTCATCCTATCGCGTCGCTCGCTGTCCAATGTGAGATTGGACGAGAGCCAATCGCGTCGGTTCGCTGTCCATTGTGAGATTGGACGAGAGCCAATCGCGTCGCGAGATGAGAATGGACACAGCCACTCGTGGTGTCTGTGTGATCTTGAACCAAAAATGGCACAAAATAATTGAACTATTTTTCCAGTATGCATGCAACTGCTTGATAAATGACCACTAAAATCATTTAACTTATCAGTGTCTTCTTTAACCAGTCTTCTGCTGGGTGACAGTTTGGAGGTGGATTTAGACACCCTAAAGACCGGCTCAAGGTTCCCTGAAGGAGTTGGGATGCAAATCTCCATTCATGTCTTTGGAAAATATGAAAATGTATATGAACTCTTTGTATAACACCATTCTAGTATCACTTTGCTAACAGTGAATAAGTTAGGGCTGGTCCGAATACCATTTTTTAATCTTCAAAACTTCAATAGCAATCAACATCAAATATTCGAAGCGTCGGAGGAAGGAAGCTGAACATATTCTTCTCTCCAATAAAGGCAGTGTAACAAGTAGAAATATGCTGTGGCTGCATTAAGAGCTCACGCTCCCGGTTTAACTCTGCATTGTATGTTTGACTCAAGCACCTCATGTATGTTTTATTTCTGTTTATTGTTGCTAACTTTTGTGACCGTCAGTTACAAGGGACAGTTACTGCGGACCCAAGGGAGTGCATTTGGTGCAATATGGACACGCGACATGTTCAGAACGTTTAATAAACTACAGAGCAGTGAAATAAACTATTTTATTGCGGTGCGCCTCACGCGGGCAGGGCTTATATGACAACGCACACTGCACTAGTCATGCAAAACACAGGTCTGTTAAGAGCAATACTTTTAATAAGGTAGCCTGACATTTTTCTGACAAAAACATCACTCCCAAATCAGAAATTAGCCAACCAGTAAAATCTCACGTTTGAATTTTAACAAGCCCTTATATTTTGCAGTAGATTCACTTAGATAATAATGGGCAAAAAGGCTAATACATTTTGTTTATATTCTGTTTTAAATGTCAAAGCAATGCAGCTTAACCCAAAATACAAGCTCAGGCCTGCACTTCTGTCCATACAAACTCATGCAGTTGTGCGCTCTAGACAGAATACTCTGCAGGGAACACTTCAGGCTAAGAAGAAAGTATATTATAAAATATATTTATTAGGTGGGTAACACTTTACAATAAGGTTCATTAGTTAACATGAACTAATAATGAACTGCACTTATACAGCATTTATTAATCTTTGGCAATGTTAATTTCAACATTTACTAATGCATTATTAAAATCTTGTTAACATTAGTTAATGCGCTGTGAACAAACAATGAACAACTGTATTTTCATTAATGTTAACGAGGACTAGTAAATATAGTAACAAATGTATTGCTCATGGTTAGTTCATGTTGGTTAATGCATTAATTAATGTTTAATGAATGAAACTTATAGTAAAGTGTTACCAATAAGTATAACAAGGTTGGGTTCCTTTAACTGTCCATCCTATTAAAAACAGCTTAAATATAGCTAGGCTATATAAGTTGGTTGTAAAAATTGAGAATTTTTTAATAATGGAATATTCGGGTCCAGCCGTAGACTAAATACAACCAAGAGACTGAAATGTTATCTGTCTGTCATACCCTTCTAAACAAAACCTCTCCATTAGCTGAAAACACCACCACTGTCGAATCAATGGCACCTCCTCCTAAAACCACACAAAAAAATTAAAAAAATTAAAATTACTCATACCAATAGATTGATGGCATACTTGTGTAAATCTACTTAAATACCATAATTGAATTTAGGCCTAATCCTGGCTTAATCCAAGCCCTGTCTGTGAAATTGGGCCATAGTTACCTTTGATAGTAAAATTCATAGACGCCCGTTTCACTTTCTAACGCTCTGTGGGATTGTCTGGAATTTCTCCTTTTGAGAGAAATTCTTGAATATGCACATAAAACGCAAAAGAATCCATTTTTTATTATTATTATTAACCAGACAAGTATACAATATGCATAAATTTACATATTACATATACAAAGTCATTAAACAAAAAATGAACATTCATTAAAAATATGACAAGTCTTCCTTGCTTTTTTATTAATAATGTTCTCCAAGCTTGTGCAGTAGTCCTTTGTCTCCTGAAGAAAATGAATAAAATTTGGTTTGGATCCTGACCATTTTTTCTTGTGTATGTGAAATTTTCCCCAAATAATAAACAGTTGTACAATAAAAGTAAAATCATTATTATTATTGTCATTGGAATAATACATACATATATCAAAATTATTTAATATAAATATAACATTTGTTTTCCTCTTAATGAAATTTTCCACATCCACCCAAAAAATCTTTGTGTAAATACAATTACAAAATAGATGGACAATAGATTCTTTTTCCACAGAACAAAAATCACACAAATAATCGATCTCTAAATGAAACCTCTCTAGCACACTTTTAGCTGGATATATACCATGTCAAATTTTAAATGTAACCTCCTTTACTTTATTATTTAAACAGTATGCTTCACAAATACACCAAGCTTTTTTCCAATTTATATTTCTAAATACACTGGTCCACAATGTTCTTTTATGAGTAGCTGTTTCATCTATTATAATATTCCTAATATGTTTATTTGTACAACTGTGTTTGAAAATATCAGTGTCTCCTATAAACATGCTGTCACACCACCCACGTCACCATCACGCATCGCACGTTCCCTATCTCCCGAATACTAATCATCCGCACCTGTCCGTAATCATGCCACGCACTACTTAACACGCTCACCCACACTGGTCATTGTCTGATCTCACCTTTACAAGGACTACAGACTTACCTGTTCGTCGGATGTTCCTATTCTTCGGATCCTTCTTCTGCCCTTCTCCAGGAGTGTGCGCGGACCACTGGACTGCCTGTATTCTACCTGCAAACCAAGCAAAAGACATTCTCAATCCTCAAGATAAGTCAACAACCCCAACCTTGAACTTACAAAGCCTTAACATACCATCCCGCTTACCTGTGTGTTCATATCTTTTCAATAAAACTGTAACTTAACCTGATCCTGTGTGTCTGAGTATTACAGAAGATCAGACCGCCAAATTTACGGATGGATCCCACAGCGCCCACCGGTACCACAAACACACTCACCCAGGCCGTTCCAGCTGGTTCCGCGGCACTTCCTGCAACGCCTCCCGCGGCTTCTTCGATGGTCGCCGCTGCCTCTGCATGTCCCGTGGCCAGACCAGCGTCCTACTCAGGTGAGGTGGAGGACTGCAACGGGTTTTTAAAGCTTTGCAACGCTTTTCCACCTGCTCCAAGGCACTGCGTCTGTGGGCGACTACACACTACAGTTTCGTACCCTCGCCGCAAACAGCGGCTGGAACGAGGTTGCCCTCCTCACAGCATACCGCCTGGGGTTAAACCCGGATATTCGTCAGCTCATGGTTGTGCACGATGATTCCATTGGACTCGAGGCGTTCCTCCAAAGGACCGTACGGGTCGCCCAACGCCTGACCGCTTGCGAACCTCTTGCTCCCGCATTGCAGTCCCCGTCGGTCAGTTTGCCAGCCGCACCACCAGCACCAGAACCCACGAGCGTGGATAACTACCATCTCTCTCCTGCCGAACGACACCGTCGCATTTCCAACCATCTCTGTCTCTACTGCGGCGGTGAGGGACACCAACTCCTCAACTGCCCCGTTCGACCTCCTCGACCCTCGGTGAGTACCCTCTACGTACAACCTAAAATATCTAATTTAATCCGCACCACTGTATACTTCCTGATCCGAAAATCCTATGTTGCAGCGCAAGCCCTCATCGACTCCGGCTCCGCGGGGAACTTCATCTCCCGCCAGTTCCTCCGGGCGTTGAACCTGCGACGGAGCAGCTCACGCCCGATGAGGATCCACACCATCCTGGGAAAACCGCTGGGTCGAGGGGTTGTCAGCCACCATTCACCTGTTCTCACGCTCCACATCGGTTGTTTACATCAAGAGAAGCTCTCATTTCTGGTGCTGGAAGGTTCTACCACGGACATCATCCTGGGACGCCCATGGCTGGCCGAGCACAACCCGATCGTAGACTGGACCACAGGAAAGATCCTGAAGTGGAGCCATCAATGCCAACAGACCTGTCTTCGTACTCTCAAGAAAACTCCTCGCTCTTCCTCAACCAGGAACCCTAATCACCCCACTCTCGCTCTCGGCTCTACTTCTGTCGAGAGCCCCGAGCCCAGCCAGGAGAGAACCATCCCTAAAGAATACCGGGCGTTCCAGGATGTCTTCAGTAAGCGGCTGGCAACACAATTACCACCTCATCGGCCATGGGACTGTGCAATTGACCTGCTGCCTGGGGCCGTCCTTCCCAAGGGAAAGATCTACCCACTGTCCATCCCGGAGCAGAAGGCCATGGATGAGTACATCTCAGAGGCACTCCAGCAAGGTTTCATTCGACCCTCGACGTCCCCTGCCGCTTCGAGCTTCTTCTTCGTCGCTAAGAAGGATGGGGGCCTGAGACCTTGCATCGATTACCGGAAGCTCAACTCCCAAACCGTAAAGTTCCGGTATCCCCTTCCTCTGGTCCCAGCAGCCCTGGAACAACTCCGAGGGGCCCGCTGGTTCACGAAACTCGATCTTCGTAGTGCCTACAATCTCATATGCTAGGGAGACGAATGGAAGACCGCCTTCGTGACGCCATCGGGGCACTACGAGTACCTCGTTATGCCGTATGGCCTGGCGATCTCTCCCTCCATCTTCCAAAGCTACATGAACAAGGTCTTCCGTGACCTCCCCCAGATATTTGTAATTGTCTACATTGACGATATCCTGATCTTCTCACACACCGGGAGAGATCGGGAGATACCTGCGGTCATACTGCCACCAGAACCAGTCCGCATGGAGCCAGTTCCTCCCCTGGGCGGAGTATGCCCAAAACTCGCTCCAGCAAACCACCACCCGACTCACTCCATTCAAGTGCGTACTCGGGTACCAGCCTGCTCTCTTCCCCTGGTCCGGCGAACAAACGGACGTCCCAGCCGTCCTGAACTGGTTCGAGCAGAGCGAGAGGGTATGGGACTCAGCGCACGTCCATCTCCAACAGGCAGTGCGCAGACATCAGCGACAGGCCGATCGCCGCCGTGGCCCAACACCTACGTACCAGCCTGGCCAGCAGGTATGGCTTTCCACCCGAGACATCCGTCTGCGCCTGCCCTGTCGTAAGCTGAGTCCCCGCTATATAGGTCCATTCACAGTGCAGAGGCAGCTCAATGAAGTGACCTACCGTCTGGACCTACCTGACAAGTATCGTATAGCTCCTTCTTTTCACGTGTCCCTACTCAAACCTGTCAATAACCCCATGTTTCCGCCCACAGACCCGGGAATTCCCGATGTACCTCCTCCTCCGGACCTCACGGACGTCGAGATGATCTATCAGGTCCACGGGATCCTCGACTCTCGACGACGTGGGACTCTCCTCGAATATCTGGTCGACTGGGAGGGCTACGGTCCCGAGGAGAGGTCGTGGGTAGCACGAGACGACATTCTGGATCCAACCCTCCTTGCACAGTACCACCGGGACCATCCCGGTCGACCAGCACCCCGTGGACGGGGTCGTCCCCGTCGTCGACCTTCTTGGCCGTCAGGAGCCGGCCGTGGAGGGGTCACACCACCCACGTCACCATCACGCATCGCACGTTCCCTATCTCCCGAATACTAATCATCCGCACCTGTCCGTAATCATGCCACGCACTACTTAACACGCTCACCCACACTGGTCATTGTCTGATCTCACCTTTACAAGGACTACAGACGTACCTGTTCGTCGGATGTTCCTATTCTTCGAATCCTTCTTCTGCCCTTCTCCAGGAGTGCGTGCGGACCACTGGACTGCCTGTATTCTACCTGCAAACCAAGCGAAAGACATTCTCAATCCTCAAGATAAGTCAACAACCCCAACCTTGAACTTACAAAGCCTTACCATACCATCCCGCTTACCTGTGTGTTCATATCTTTTCAATAAAACTGTAACTTAACCTGATCCTGTGTGTCTGAGTATTACACATGCTGCCTTTCATGAATATTGCGTCACTTCTACAAGCTCTTACAAAATGAATAACTTGTTGAGGTATGGCGTCAAATACAACAGCAAACTCTTCTGGTGTAACTGGAAACCCAAATTTATCCAAGAATTCACTATAAGATAATAAATTACCATTTGAGTTTAAAAGTTGTCTGACTAACACAATATTATTTTCGTATCAACTGTTATAGAAGAGAGATCTGTTTTTATATTGAATGCACCTATTATTCCAAATAATATATCTATTTGGGGAAAAATTGTGTTTAAACACCAGCATCCAGGCCAATAAAGCTTGTTTGTGAAATTTAGCTAATTTTACAGGCAGTTTTTCAATTTTAAAATCACATCTCAAAAGAAGGTCTATGCCACCCACTATGTCAAACTCATATTTTGGAAACGTATACCACATGCTATCCTTTTCTTTAATAAATTTGATCAACCAATTAATCTTGAATGTATTGTTTAAAGTTTCAAAACTAAGCACAGCTAATCCACCTTTGCTCTTTGGTTTACATAAAATTTCTTTTCTCTAATAATGATGTCCATTTCTCCATAAGAAATTAAATAACATTTTGTCTAAATCTTTGCACACATTAGATGGCATATCTAAAGCTAAAGACACATACACAGATCGTGATATCCCTTCTGCTTTGGACAGTAAGACTCTACCATTCAGGGATAAATCTCTTTGAAGCCAGATATTAAATCTTGTTTTTGTTTTGTCAATTATTGTCTTGAAATTGAGCACACTACGAACATGCTCATCTTTATGTATAACAACACCTGAATATGTGAATGTATGTTTAATAGGAATGCCATGTAAGTCTGTTAAATTACATTCTTTAAGTGGAAACAGCACAGATTTATTTATATTCATTTTAAGATCCGATACTGAGGAAAACTTTTAAATGCAGTTAATGGCTTTTACTATTTCTGAATCATTTTTAAGGAAAATAGTGGTATCATCAGCCAATTGACACAATTTGAGTACTCTTTCAAATACTCTTATACCTTCGAATTTTGCTTTTTTAATATGTAGAGCCATAACTTGTGTAACTAATAAAAACAAAAATGGAGACAAAGGGCTACCCTGCTGTATACCTTGATTAATCTTAAACCTGCCACTTGTACCCATTAATAATTTGACTGAACTGTTACATCCATTGTAAATCGTTCTAACAGCTTTTTGGAAGTAATCTTCAAAACCAAAATGTTGAATACATTTGAACATAAACTCATGACTCACGGTATCAAATGCTTTGTAAAAGTCTATGAATAGCATAAAAGAATCAGTTGGTATATAGCGATTGTAATCAATCATATCCAAAATTAATCTAATATTACTGATAATGATATTCCTCAATGATCTCGTCCAGACCTTTCTTTAATCTTTTTGCAAAAACTAGAGCAAAAAGTTTAGCGTCATTATTCAGAAGGGTAATCGGTCTCCAGTTGTCAATGTAAAGTTTATCCTTATTAGGCTTAGGAATAATTGTAATAAGACCTTGTTTGAGAGTTGCAGGTAATTCCCCGTGTTCAATGGATTCTTTAAACATGGCTGCTAAGAAAGGAGATAACTGACCACTGAACATCTTATAGAATTCACTGGTAAGCCCATCGTTCCCTGGAGACTTATTATTTACATTTACATTTAGTCATTTAGCAGACGCTTTTATCCAAAGCGACTTACAAGTGAGGAAAACAAACAAGCGATTCTTCATGAATTGGCAAATAACACAGAAAGTGCTCACAATACAAGTTTCATACATTGCTCAGTACCATAAGCTAGAGTATGAAGGGAAAAGGGAAGGAAAGGTTTTTTTTATTTTTTTTTTTTTTATGAGGGGATCAAGTGTTCACTGAAGAGATGAGTTTTCAGCTGTCTCTTGAATATTGCCAGGGATTCAGTGTTCCTGATGAAAGTAGGGAGATCATTCCACCAGCAGGGAGCAGTGAAGGAGAATGTTCTGGAGAGTGATTTTGTGCCTCTCTATGATGGTACCACAAGCCTACGCTCCTTTAGTGATCGCAGGCTTCTGGTGGGGACGTAGTGTTGTAGCAGTGTGTGGAGGTAGGAGGGTGCAGAGCCTGTGGTGGATCTGTAAGCAATAGGGGTGTGACGAGACCCCTATCCCACGAGACGAGACGAGGACACGAGATGGGTTTCACGAGACGAGATTTTTTTTTTTTTTTTTTTAATCTCAATAATGAATGAATGAAACGGGGAAAAAAAAAATTAGTTTTTAAAATCAAAAAAATCAAAAAATGCAAAAAAATGTTGGTGCATGGAAATCAACTTGTAATGCATGTCATTTTACTTCTATTTTAATCAATTATTTGCAGTGAAACAACATGCAAACACTGCTAAATGTTGCTACAAAATCAACCAATTGTTTTCTGCCCTGTATAATTTCACATGAGAAATCTCACTGAACTTCTTTCTATAGATTGAACATAAAATAAACAATATAAATAAAATAAACATATAAATAAAAAAATCAAATTACACTTTAAGTGTCACTTTAACTGCAGTACAAAGTTGACCATTTCCCAGTCACTATTGATTGTGTGGACTGTAACTGTTATATAGCTCTGCGTACACCGACAAGTCCAACCGTCAGCAGCAATGGCGACGCTTTCTGCCTCTTTAGGGGCCGTTCACATATCGCGCCTAAAAAAGCGTGTAAAGCAGCTCGCGCTTCTGTAGCATCTGTCGTTGCTATGCAACCATGAACTGTGCTCTCCACGACCATCGCTTGGTTCTTGTCACATGACAAGACATTCTGAAATGTTGAGAGGTTTTCATCTCGCCGCGGCACAGGCGCGGCAGGAAAAAAACGAGCGCGCCGTACCATATGCGCGTCGCGACCGTGTCGCTTCCATTTTGCGAGAATGAAAATGCTGTACAACCTTGGCCGAGGTGTACGGCATAGTTTTCTTACAATGTTTACACATTGTTTGTGTCTTGTGTGTTATTCTGGCACCAAAAACCAAAATGTTTCCACACAAACGATTTGAAAGTGGCGGGGGCATCTTGAATAATAATTTCACCCTCACACTGATAGCACGACGAGACAATTTTTCACCTCGACAAGAAATCTCGTCACGTTTTAGTCTCGCGAGATCTCGTCTCGCGAGATCTCGTCGCACCCCTAGTAAGCAAGCATCAGCGCTTTGAACTTGATGCGAGTTGTTACTAGACCTCAGCGCTGCTTTTGACACTATCGACCACAATATTCTTTTGAATAGACTAGAAAATTATGTTGGAATTAGTGGAATTGCATTGGCATGGTTCAAATCATACTTATCTGACCGTTATCAGTTTGTAGTAGTAAACGAAGAGATGTCATTTCAATCACAAGTTAAATATGGAGTACCACAAGGCTCAGTTCTAGGACCGTTGCTTTTCACTCTGTACATGTTACCCTTGGGAGATGTCATTAGGAAGCATAGCATTAGCTTTCACTGTTACGCTGATGATACTCAGCTCTATATTTCCTCACGCCCTGACGAAACCTACCAATTTTCAAAATTAACAGAATGCGTAGCTGATATAAAAAATTGGATGACTAGTAACTTCCTACTACTAAATTCAGAAAAAACAGAGATTCTAATTATTGGACCAAAAACTTCAGCACATAAAAACCTAGAATACTGTCTAACACTTGATGGCTGCTCTGTTAAGTCGTCTTCGTCAGTTAGGAACCTGGGTGTGCTCTTTGATACCAATCTTTCATTTGAAAGCCACATTTCTAGCATATGTAAAACCGCATTCTTCTATCTTAAAAATATATCTAAATTGCGACATATGCTCTCAATGACAAATGCGGAAAAGCTAGTTCATGCGTTTATGACCTCTAGACTAGATTACTGTAACGCTCTATTGGGTGGTTGCCCTGCTTGCGTGATAAACAAATTGCAGCTGGTCCAAAACGCAGCAGCTAGAGTCCTTACTAGAACCAGGAAATATGAACATATTAGCCCGGTTCTGTCAAAACTGCACTGGCTCCCTATTAAACATCGTATAGATTTTAAAATCTTGCTAATTACTTACAAAGCACTAAATGGCTTAGCTCCCCAGTACCTGAGTGAGCTCTTAATGCATTATAGTCCTCCGCGTCTATTACGATCTCAGAATTCTGGCCAGTTGTTAATACCTAGAATATCAAAATCAACCGCAGGCGGTAGATCCTTTTCCTATTTGGCACCTAAACTCTGGAACGATCTTCCTAGCATTGTTCGGGAAGCAGACACACTCTGTCAGTTTAAATCTAGACTAAAAACGCATCTATTTAACCTGGCACACACATGACGCACTATAAACTTTTGTCTTCATATCCGTTAAAGGATTGTTAGGCTGCATAGATCAGGTCAGCCGGAACCGGGAACACTTCCTATAACACCAGATGTACTCGGTACATCAGAAGAAGAATGGCGTCTACGCTAACTTTTTGTCTCTCTGCTTATCCCGAGGTTTACCAATTAACGTGATTGGCTGGATCTGGGCCGTGTCCGGGTCGGACGAGGAACCTGTGCCTGTGTGCGGCAGCAATGTGGCCTGTGGTGTCGGCGGAGACTGTGTTAACTAGCCCATCCTTTGTTAAGACCTTACCGACTCATCAGCCAGTGGCACATATCCCAACAAACCGTCCCATACCGGCGTGATCAAAAAGATCTTAAACTAGATGGAACTAGATTAAATATTTTGACTGTTGCGATTCCAAATCGGTTTAATGACCCGTAACTCTGCCTGAGTATCGGACAAGTGTTCACTGTTGGCCAGAGGAGAACTGGCCCCCCGACTAAGCCTGGTTTCTCCCGAGGTTTTTTTCTCCATTTGTTGGAGTTTGTTGGATGTCTGTTAGCGAGGCGCCACGAGCCAGCGCCCAGGAGGATGCAACACCTCTCGTGGAGTGTGCATGCAACCTGACCAGGCAGGGCACACCCTGAGCTTGGTAAGCCAGGGCAATGGCATCCACTATCCAGTGGGCCATCCTCTGCTTGGAGACAGCCTTTCCCTTCTGCTGGCCTCCATAACAGACAAAGAGCTGGTCTGAGGTCCTGAAGCTTCGAGTTCTGTCCACGTACAGTCGCAAAGCGCAAACTGGACAGAGCAAAGCCAGGGCTGGGTCTGCCTCCTCCGAGGGCAGCGCTTGCAGGCTCACTACCTGGTCCCTGAAGGGAGTGGTAGGAACCTTGGGCACATAGCCAGGCCGGGGTCTCATTACCACGTGGCTGTCACCCGGCCCGAACTCTAGGCACGATTCGTCGACCGAAAAAGACTGCAGGTCCCCTACCCTCTTGATGGAGGCCAATGCAGCCAGCAGCAAAGTCTTCATAGACAGAATCTTTAAGTCTGCTGACTGCAAAGGCTCAAAGGGAGCATTCTGGAGTGCTCTCAGCACCAGAGCCAAGTCCCAAGAGGGTATGGAGGGGGGACGAGGAGGATTTAACCGTCTCGCCCCCCTAAGGAACCTGAAGACCAGGTCGTGCTTACCAACAGATTTGCCATCTATGTGGTCGTGGTATGCAGAAATAGCAGCAGCATGGACTTTGAGGGTGGAGGGGGACAGCCTACGCTCCAACCCTAGCTGCAAGAAGGAAAGCACGACTCTGATCGAGCATCTTCGGGGGTCTTCTCGGCGAGAAGAACACCACTCGACGAACAGGTTCCACTTCAGGGCGTAAGCACGTCTTGTAGACGGTGCACGTGCCGAAGCGATGGTGTTAAGTACCTCGGAGGGTAAGTCACCAGAACCTCCGCGTCCCGTCCAGGGACCAGACATGGAGTTTCCAGAGGTCTGAACGCGGGTGCCAGAGGGTGCCCCGTCTCTGAAAAAGAAGGTCCTTCCTCAGAGGAATGGGCCAGGGAGGGGCTGTTGCGAGGAGTGAGAGTTCCGGGAACCAGGTCCGTTGGGCCAATAGGGCGCAACTAACACGACCTGCTCCTCGTCCTCCCTGACTTTGCACAGGGTCTGTGCAAGTAGGCTCACTGAGGGAAATGCATATTTGCGGTGGCCCCGGGGCCAGCTGTGAGCCAGTGCGTTTGTCCCGAGTGTCCCCTCGGACAGAGAGTAAAACAGCTGGCAGTGAGAGGTTTCTGGAGAGGCAAACAGGTCTACCTGAGCCTCTCCGAACTCTCGCCAGATCAGCTGGACCGCCTGGGAGTGGAGTCGCCACTGGGTACAATGAAGTAGGGGCTGTAGAACCCCGACTTCATATCGGCTGGAGGGACCGGCTCTATCGCGTCCTTCGCCAGTAGGACCGCGATCTCCGCATGCAAGACAGGAGCATCGGCAGCTTTCACTGAAGTGAAGTAGATGCCCCTGAACCTCGGGGGACGCCGGGCGAACTGAATTGCATAGCCGAGCCTGATGGTCCGGATGAGCCAGCGAGACGGACTGGGGAGCGCTAACCAGGCTCGCAGAGACCGTACAAGCGGGACCAAAGGGACCGCAGGCGTACCCGCCGTGGGGCAGCGAGGTGGAACGCAGGGACGCGGCTCGGGAGACTCTCTTTGTGAGGCGGCTCGAAGCGGGGTCAGAGTGTGCTGTGCAACACTTACCTGGTTCCACAGATGGACAGTGGGAGCAGGCGAAGTCTTGGCTGCCTGCTGCGCGCTGCTGTCCGCTGGCGACAGAAGAGGGGGAAGAGAGTGGTGAGGTTCTAGCCCTCCCACTGCTCTCCAAGTCCTCTTCGGACCCGGAGATGGAGGGAACCGCTCCTTTTTTTGGCGGAACAGAAAAACCAATCAACAAAGGATTTACTACCCGGCCCTCCTCCGGGGAAAGAGTGGAGAGGTCTCCATCTCCTGAAGAGCAGTTCCCTCCCTCTCCAAGTCACCCGTCCTAGGGCCTCTTGCTCTTGGCTTTGCCGCCCTTCTTGGCGGGGGCCTGGACGGGCTGGGCACCCCGACCATGACCGGCTCCATGGCGCCGCTTGATGACGGCTGCTGCTGCTGGGGAGCGGGGGCGGCCACTGGGGGGGGGGGGGGGCGCCCCTGGCGACGAGTAGCCTGAGGCGATGCGGGCGGTGGAGGTGCAGCAGCTGACCGCCTCAGCAGGATGTGGCCCTCAGACTGCTTCTGTACAGCCGAGAACTGTTGGGCAAAGTTCTCGACCGCGTCGCCAAGAGGCCGGTCTGGGACATGGGGGCATCAAGGAACCTGACTTTGTCGGTATCCCTCATGTCGACCAGACACAGCCAGAGATGACGTTCCTGGACCACCAGCGTGGACATCGCACGACCCACTGACCGCGCAGTGACCTTCGTCGCTCGAAGCGCGAGGTCCGTAGCGGTACGAAGTTCTTGGAGAACCTGTGGATCATGACTACCCTCGTGCAGGCCCCTCAGTGCCTTGGCCTGATGGACCTGCAACAACGCCATTGCGTGTAAGGCGGCAGCGGCTTCCGCGCAGGCCCAGTAAGCACTGCCGGTAGTTCCGACCAGCGCTCACAGGCCCGGGAAGGGAGAGACGCTCCCCCCTCTCTTCAGGAAGGGGTATGCGTGAACATCCCTTTGCCGCACCGCCATCAAGGGTAGTGAGGGAGGAGGTCCCACTGGCACGGTTTCGGGCAATAAAAGGTGCCCTCCACGCACCAGTGTTCTCTACATGCACTTCCGGGAAGAAGGGAACTGGCGTGGGGGGCTGAGAACCATCCCTTGCCACTCCGAGGAACCAATCATCCAACCTCGAGGGCTCGGGACACGGTGGAGCACTCCACACGTTGGAGCGTTCCACACGAGCCCGACCCTGTTGGCGGCCCGGGAAAGCATAGCCATCATTTCCGGGTCTGATTCGGGCACAGCTGTCACTCCCGAAGGAGGCAGCCGCGCCGAATCATCATCCACGAAAGCGTCAGGCTCACCCTCCGATGCAGCGATCGACATCCGGTCATCCTGGGGAGCCCTGAAGGATACGGATGGTACACACCTCTGGGGCGGTCCATCACGCTCCCCCAGCAGCTCTACTGGCTGCAGAGTGCGGGAGGAGTGAGGGTTCCCAGGGGGTTGGTTCCCCGAGGGAAGCGCGCTCACTGTAATCCTCAAATCACCAGTGCCACCGCCCGAAACAGCCCTCCATTTTCAGGAGGACTGGAACGAAGCAGCGGCACTGGGACTCCGCCCCCTTGCAGGAGGCAGAGTCTAGATCGCAACCCCGCGATGGTCATCTTCCCGCAATGGGTGCATGACTCATCCACAAACGCTGCCTCAGCGCGCCTTAAGCCCAAGCACGCGATACAGCGCTCGTGACCATCCCGAGGTGCCAGGTAACGACCGCATCCAGAAACACGCAAGTAGTACACATCTTCGAAAAGACGCGAAACCACTCGCGCGAGCTCTTTTAGGAATTAACTCTTTCGAGTGCCGAAGCACGCAGGGGATAACCGCGGCAACACAGACAGGGAAAAAGTGCAGCCTGTCGTGTGCACTCACTCTTGAAACCGCTCTTACCAGCTGTGATAACAGCTTTTAAGCGCTCTATAATAGCGCACCGTTACCAGCCATAAGAACGGCTTTTACAGCTGAGAACAGCTTCATTTGCTCACATAAAACAGAACAAACAGAGAAGACAAACAAGAGAACGGCCCCGCTGCTGTGCTGTCCGCCTGCACTCGCTCGTAGACACCATACAGGTTCGGCTCCGAAGCAAAAAGCTAAAGATGCAACGCACCTGCTGCTCATTATATACCCGCGCTGCGAGGAGTGAGCAGCTGATGCATATGATTGCATGCCAATATGCATTGGCTCGTTTTAGTTACACTCGAAGTAGATTGGCCTCTCTAGCGAGATTCCTATTCGTCGGTCATCTGACGTACGTCGAAGTGACCGACTGAATGGGAACCATGTGCCTGTATGATGGGACCCAGTGATGTAGTATACAGTTGTGTTCAAAATTATTCAACCCCCCAATGCTGTAAATGGTTTTAGAGAATTTAGAGTACATTTGTAATTGAATTCAGAATGAAATCCTACAAGGACTTCTTAAAGAAGCATATGCAACTAAAATGACATCAATTGGTTTTGTAATACAGTAGTAAATGTTTCTTTTGTGAATTCTTCATTGACACAATTATTCAACCCCTTAAAGACTACCACTCTGAAGAACAGAGGTCCATTGAAGTGTTTTCAATCAGGTATTGAAAGCACCTGTGGATGTCAGGGAGCAGCAATAAAGCCTAATAAGCACCAATTAGGCAGCTTTAAAATGACTGTGATACTCAGCTCCTTCTAGACATTTACTGGTGTGGTTACAAACATGGTGAAGTCAAGAGAATGGTCCAGGAAGACAAGAGAAGAGGTGATTACTCTTCACAGGAAGGGCAATGGCTATAAGAAGATTTCAAAGATGTTAAACATACCAAGAGACACCATAGGAAGCATCATTCGCAAATTCAAGGCAAAGGGCACTGTTGAAACGCTACCTGGTCGTGGCAGAAAGAAGATGCTGACTTCGACTGCTGTGCGCTACCTGAAGCGTAGAGTGGAGAAAAGTCCCCGTGTGACTGCTGAGGAACTGAGAAAAGATTTGTCAGATGTAGGTACTGAAGTTTCTGCTCAGACAATACGGCGCACCCTGCGTAATGAAGGCATCCATGCCAGAACTCCCAGGCGCACCCCCTTGCTGTCTCCAAAGAATAAGAAGAGTCGACTGCAGTATGCCAAAAGTCATGTGGACAAACCACAGAAGTTTTGGGATAGTGTTCTGTGGACTGGTGAAACAAAATTAGAACTGTTTGGGCCCATGGATCAACGCTATGTTTGGAGGAGGAAGAACAAGGCCTATGAAGAAAAGAACACCTTGCCTACTGTGAAGCATGGCGGGGGGTCAATCATGCTTTGGGGCTGTTTTGCTTCTGCAGGTACTGGGAAGCTTCAGCGTGTGCAAGGTACCATGAATTCTCTTCAGTACCAGGAGATATTGGAGGACAATGTGATGCAGTCCGTCACAAACCTGAGGCTTGGGAGACGTTGGACCTTTCAACAGGACAATGATCCCAAGCATACCTCCAAGTCCACTAGAGCATGGTTGCAGATTAAAGGCTGGAACATTTTGAAATGGCCATCGCAGTCACCAGACTTAAATCCGATTGAGAACCTCTGGTGGGACTTAAACATCTCATATGGAGGAATCAGCACCTCTTTCTCATCATTAAAAACAGAATATTTTGTCACATCAGCACCTTCACAAGTGTGGATTACAAAACAAGATTTATTTCCAAATCGTCGTGTTGCTTCACGTTCAAGAGATGAGGATGCAAATGAGCCAAAACGAATCGCTTTGTTCAGAACATTCTTATTAAATTCATCATCTGTACCACGGTAAGTATCATAGCATTCGCTCTTCAGAATCTGTATTGCTTCTGTTAACAAAAATTGAAGTGAATACCATTTGTATGTCCCACGTTTATATTTATCTTTACCCTGACGAGTGTCAGAATTGAAATCACGATATAGTTCATTGGTGTACACTCGAATGGCAGTAATATGCTTCCTTGTCAACTTTTCGTCTGATGTGTAACTTTCACCTGTTTTCCAAGCAAATTGGTAATGAGGGTCAGAGGTTTCCTTATTTAGATATTTTTTCTCCACCAGGTTTGCCATTTCCTTTCTACAGTCGTCATATTGGTCATCGACGGAATCCAGAGCCATATCCAATGGATATATTTGTCCTTCAACAGCTCTGTGATCCTGCAGCAACAGGAATCATAATGATCACATCATCAGTATTCATATCTGTAGTATTCATTCTAGAATACAAGCTTACCTGTCCTAGAGCAGCTAAAATGAGGAGCAGAGCTTTAATGATGAGCAGCATCTTGATTCAGTAAGATCCCTCAGATGCACTAATAGATCTAGTAAAGCGCAGACTTTAACAACCAGAAACACAACCAGAAACACAGTTTACAAAACACAAAATCTATCCCTCCAACAGCAATATGTGCACAGACTTGCATAAATGAACAGCATACACCGAACCTCACCATATAATACGGTTTTGAATTTGTGGTATTTTTAGCATGATAGCCAGTCAAAATTAAACATTTGATGTTTGCTGGAAGTGTTATTATTAACTTTTATATTAACCTTGTTTTTGTTGATTCAAGAGTTCAGGAAAAATGATGCACAGAGAAGTTCTGAAGAAGTAGTTGCTCACAGCCAGACGACAACAGCAAACTTCAAATGAAGACATGGGAAAGTTGGCTTTTTATATAGTATATAATGTATGCATGTATGTGTGTGCGTTGTGAGTGTGATAAGAAATGACCACAACAAATAAATAAATAAATGTATATAGATGAAGAGAATCAAATAAAAGTATCAAAATTACCCCTCCCAAGTACATTCTTTTGGATGTAATTCACAAACATGATGTTCCCAAATATAAATGCAAATACTATACAGACATACGAATACAGACATGATCTTAGACTTTCAAAGATCATTGAAAGGAAGCACTTCACTCCTCAAGTCTCAGAGAGGGACAATGAAATGGAATGAAGAAAAAAAAAATTGTTGTAACCCTGGTCAGATAACTATTGACAACTACTTTCTTGTCTAGCCTTTTTAGAAAAAAAGTTTTTAGAATAATATTTTTAGAAGAAAAAAAAACAAACATTTCTATCAATGTTTATAAAATTTCTTCATATAACAGGCATATGATTACATTATTCAGTTTACACTTGCAGTTATAGGATATAAGTACTCAAAACAAGGAAGTATTTTTATGAAAACTAAAACAGATGGCTGCTTCTGACCTTTCAGATTTCACTGGAAACATGATATTCCTTCAGACACAGATGCGTAAATGAAGAAGAGTAAAGGCTATAAAAATGCAAAAGAAATGATGGTTCAGAAGCAAACTGTATGAGATAAGGGTGTTCGTTAAGGTTCATTTATTACCTTTTTTTTTCCTTATCTGATACCTGTAGGAAAAAGACCTGACCTGAACTGTGCGGTTCAATGAACTGTACTATATAGTGGACTCCTGAGTAACGGATGCTCTGCTTGGCCAGCAAAACAAATTTGAAATTTTCAGTCTTTATTCTTTACTGTTCTTATGTTCTAAAACTGTAGATAAGGCTGAACTCATGCAGTCATTTATTCTGTAACTAACCATTTGTGGAAAAATTCAAACCCAAGTACTGATATTCATGATGTATTCATAATTTTGCACCTTTAAACATTTCTCTAGGAAGCTAAAAAAGAAAAAAGAAATGAAATGGCATTGCAACCCATTCAGGGTTGAAAAATGTTACCTTTTTTTCACCTTTCTGTTTTGATACCATAAATGAAAGTTTTGAATTTACAACCTAATTAAGCATACAAATGTATTTGAAAAATAATATTTCAACCAGCAAAGAAACAATGATGAAAGGTTAAGAAATTTCACTATTTGACCATTTAAAAACTAATACTTATTCATATCAAAGCATTTTTTTTTAAAAAACGTAGCAATTTGAATACCAAACTATTTAAAATAAGTGACCCTGGACCTCAATACCAGTCATAAGTCACACAGGTTTATTTGTAGCAATAGACAACAATACATTGTTTGTAGGGGTGTGACGAGACCACTGTCCCACGAGATGAGACGAGACACGAGATTGGGTTCACGAGACGAGATTTTTATAGTATTTTTAAGAAATCCTCAATAATGAAACGTATGAAGGGAAAATAGTCTTTTATTCAACTGAAAATTATAAAATGCAAAAATGTTGGTGCATTTTGAAATCAACTTGTAATGCATGTCATTTTACTTTGATTTTAATGAATTATTTGCAGTAAAACAACATGCAAACACTGCTAAATGTTTTGCCACAAAATCAACCAATTTTCTGCCCTGTATCATTTCACATGAGAAATCTCACTGAACTTCTTTCTACAGATTGAACATAAATTAAACAGTATAAATAAAATAAACATATAAATAAAAATAACTGTTATATAACTCTGCGCACACAGAGAAGTCCAGCCGTCAGCAGTGATAGCGATGCTTTCTGCCTCTTTAGGGGCCGTTCACATATCGCGCCTAAAAAAGCGTGTAAAGCGCGGCAGCGTCGCTTCCTCCTACTTTTGCAAGCGTTCAGGAGCTCGCGCTTCTGTAGCGTCTGTCGTTGCTATGCAACCATGAACTGTGCTCTCCACGACCATGAGGAAGGCGCGCCAGGAAAAAACGAGCGCGCCACACCACATGCGCTTCCATTTTGCGCGAATGAAAATGCGATATGTGAAGAGTCTGTACAACCTTGGTCGAGGTGTACGGCATAGTTTTCTTACAATGTTTACATATTGTTTGTGTCTTGTGTGTTATTCTTTCTCCGTTTATTATTTCTACTGGAAAACCAAAATGTTTCCACAAAAACGATTTGAAAGTGGTGGGGGCATCTTCAATAATAATACGACGAGACAACTTTTCACCTCGACGAGAAATCTCGTCACGTTTTAGTCTCGCGAAATCTCGTGGTACGAGATCTCGTCACACCCCTAAATTGTCTGGGTAAAAATTCTCGATTTTTCTTTGCTATTTGCTATTTTTGCTGATGCCAAAAATATATTTTGTTAATTTCTTACCGTAAATATATCAGATGTATTTTTGTGAGTAGATATACATCGCTAAGGACTTTAAATTACAACTTTAAAGGCGATTTTCTCAATATTTAGATTATTTTGCACCCTCAGATTCCAGATTTTCAAATTGTATCTCAGCCAAATATTGTCCTATCCTAACAAAGCATAACTTATTTTTTCAGCTTTCAAATGATGTATAAACGTATCATGTTACGTATGTAACCCTGGTTCTCTGAACAGGGAACGAGACGCTGGGTCGAGACGCGTTGGGAACGCTTCTCAAGTCAAGTCAAGTCAAGTCATCTTTATTTATATAGCGCTTTTAACAATGCAAATTGTGGCAAAGCAGCTTTACATTAATAAGAAAATGGTGTCATTGTGCAGCTTATTCTACATATTATTGATTCATTCTGTTGCAAATATCATTAGTTATTAGTCTAGTTAATTTAGGTATATCAGCACTGCAGAAAACAGTGACGTAATCGTCCGGCTCAGCTCAGTTTGTATACAACGGCGCCAATGCAGGCATATCAAAAACACTGCTGAATATCAAGCAAGTGTCCCCAACTTAAGCAAGCCAAAGGCAACAACGGCAAGAACCAAAACTCCAACAAATGGAGAAAAAAACCTTGGGAGAAACAGAGTTACAGGTGATTAAACTGATTTGGAATCGCAACAGTCAAAATATTTAATCTAGTTCCATCTAGTTTAAGATCTTTTTGATCACGCTGGTATGGGACGGTTTGTTGGGATATGTGCCACTGACTGATGAGTCGGTAAGGTCTTCACAAAGGATGAGCTAGTTCACACAGTCTCCGCCGTCACCACAGGGCCACATTGCTGCCGCACACAGGCACAGGTTCCCCGTCCGACCTGGACACGGCCCAGATCCAGCCAATCACGTTAATTGGTAAACCTCGGGATAAGCAGAGAGACTAAAATTAGCGTAGACGCCATTCTTCTTCTGATGTAACGAGTGCATCTGGTGTTATAGGAAGTGTTCCCGGTTCCGGCTGACCTGATCTATGCAGCCTAACAATCCTTTAACGGATATGAAGAAAAAAGTTTATAGTGTGTCATGTGTATGCCAGGTTAAATAGATGCGTTTTTAGTCTAGATTTAAACTGACAGAGTGTGTCTGCTTCCCGAACAATGCTAGGAAGATTGTTCCAGAGTTTAGGTGCCAAATAGGAAAAGGATCTACCGCCTGCGGTTGATTTTGATATTCTAGGTATTAACAACTGGCCAGAATTCTGAGATCGTAATAGAAGGACTATAATGCATTAAGAGCTCACTCAGGTACTGGGGAGCTAAGCCATTTAGTGCTTTGTAAGTAATTAGCAAGATTTTAAAATCTATACGATGTTTAATAGGGAGCCAGTGCAGTTTTGACAGAACCGGGCTAATATGTTCATATTTCCTGGTTCTAGTAAGGACTCTAGCTGCTGCGTTTTGGACCAGCTGTAATTTGTTTATCACGCAAGCAGAGCAACCACCCAGTAGAGCGTTACAGTAATCTTGTCTCAAGGTCATAAACGCATGAACTAGCTGTTCCGCATTCGTCATTGAGAGCATATGTCGCAATTTAGATATATTTTTAAGATGGAAGAATGCGGTTGTACATATGCTAGAAATGTGGCATTCAAATGAAAGATTGGTATCAAAGAGCACACCAAGGTTCCTAACTGACGAAGACGACTTAACAGAGCAGCCATCAAGTGTTGGACAGTATTCTAGGTTATTATGTGTTGAAGTTTTTGGTCCAATAATTAGAATCTATGAATTTAGTAGTAGGAAATTACTAGTCATCCAATTTTTTATTTCAGCTACGCATTCTGTTAATTTTGAGAATTGGTAGGTTTCGTCAGGGCGCGAGGAAATATAGAGCTGAGTATCATCAGCGTAACAGTGTAAGCTAATGCCATGCTTCCTAATGACATCTCCCAAGGGTAGCATGTACAGAGTGAAAAGCAACGGTCCTAGAACTGAGCCTTGTGGTACTCCATATTTAACTTGTGATCGAAATGACGTCTCTTCATTTACTACTACAAACTGATAATGGTCAGATAAGTATGATTTGAACCATGCCAATGCAATTCCACTAATTCCAGCATAATTTTCTAGTTTATTCAAAAGAAAATTGTGGTCGATAGTGTCAAAAGCAGCGCTGAGGTCTAGTAACACTAATAGAGAGATACAACCATGATCTAATGATAAGAGCAAATCATTTGTAACTCTAATGAGAGCAGTCTCAGTACTATGGTAAAAGTACTATGGTCTAAATCCTGACTGGAAATCCTCACAGATACCATTTCTTTCCAAGTAGGAACTAAGCTGAGATGATACTGCCTTTTCTAGTATTTTTGACAGAAAAGGTAGATTGGAAATCGGTCTGTAATTGACTAATTCACCAGGATCAAGTTGTGGTTTTTTAATAAGAGGTTTGATAATAGCCTGCTTAAAATTTTTTGGTACTTATGACTCTTATGTCAGAAGGGTGTTCATCGACTTCATCTCAGGATTCAACACCACAATCCCACAACAGCTCATCAATAAACTAAAACCTGCAGGGCCTGAACAATTCCCTCTGTAATTGGATCCTGGACTTTCTAACCGGAAGACCTCAGTCAGTCCGTGTCGGCCACAACACCTCGAGCACTACCACACTGAACACAGGTGCCCCACAAGGCTGTGTGCTCAGACCGCTGCTCTTCACGCTGCTGACCCACGACTGCACTGTCAAGTCCAGCTCCAACCACATCATCACGTTCGCTGATGACACAACAGTGGTAGGTCTCATCAGCAACAACCATGAAACTCACTACAGAGGGGAAGTGGCACAGCTGGTGAAATGGTGTGGCACTAACAACCTGTCCCTCAACGAGAGTAAGACAAAAGAGGTTGTGATGGACTTCTGGAGAAACTCCATTGACCACTGACCATCGACAGCTCGACTGTGGAGAGAGTCAGCAGCTCTGAATTCCTGGGGGTGCACATCACAGAGGATCTCACCTTTACCGAGGATCTCACCTGGACCACCAACACCATGTCACTCTCCAAGAGGGCACAACAACGACTATACTTTCTACACCGACTGAAAAGAGCAAGTCCTCCTCCACCTAAGATCATCAGTGCCCCTCTCCCCTCCATCCTGGACATTTTCCTTACACGATGCTCCAGCAAATCCAACAGTATCGTGAAGGACTCCACCCATCCCTCCCACCCACAGTCTCTTCCAGCTCCTACCATCAGGAAGATGGTACCGGAGCATCGGAGCCCGCTCTGCCAGACTGCTCAACAGCGTTTTCCCCCAGGTAGTGAGAGCCCTGAACTCAAACCTTGTAGGTCTTCCAAGCATGGCTGCATACGGCGGTCAGTGTATATAGTGAGCTGAAAGAACCGTTCAAGACCCATGGAGTCGTCGTATGCAGCCAGCTGCAATCGCACCCGGGGATTCAGGCCTTGACGGTAAGTCGTGAAGAGAGAGCGCTCATTCCAGCCACTGGCAACCGCTAAAGTTCTGAACTGGTGTGCATAATCAGCAACAGACATTTTTCCCTATTTAATCGCTCACCCACTGCGAAAGAGTAGTGAAGTTATCAAGGGTTTGACTTGCAATTCCGTTCTGTACCCAGATGTTATGGGCCCAGTGGAGATCTCTTCCTCTCAGCTGCGTAATGATGTAAGCGATCTTTGCCTTTTCGGTGGAGAACCAGGGCGATTGCATCTCCTGGGCCAGTGAGCACTGGAGAAGAAATCTGTTGCAGTCCTCCACCGAGCCAGAGTACTGGGACTGGGCCACGGGACTGGCAGCCACAGGAGGGGAATGAGTGATGGTGATGGGTGATGCGGAAGTGGTGCCCCGAAGCACCTGCTTGAGAGCATCCGCGACCTCCTGGAATGGATCCGGATATATTTATTCTGAGATTTAGCTTCACTTCTGAAAAATATTCATATAACACCAGATAAGCAGTGACAAAAGTCTTACAGAACCTATACACCAATACAATAATAATAATAATAATTATATCATTATTATTATTATCATTACTACTGCTATTATTACTATAAAAAAACAATTAAGATGTTTGAATCAACTTTTTCATAATCAAAAAGTCTTTATTGAATTGCATGTCCAAAGTACATTGTGCGGATGTTTACTGCTGTCATTCTTCCTTATTTAAAGTAAACAACCAAATCGTACATACAACTGCTCAAAGGAAAGACTGTTTACACTGAGCACACATCCTTTTCATACTGACAAAACAAAACTACACAACAACACTTGAATAATTTTACTTTGTATGCCAGGAAAAGTGTTGTGATATAGAAACATAAATATTCTTATTTATTGATATATTGATAAATATTGCTACATATTAATTTATTTTAAAATAAAAAAACAATTTTTACATTGATCAGTGAATGGTACTGAAGAGTGAACCTCAATTCAAATGAAAAATTCAAATGAAATTCAATTGAAATCCTGTTAATGTGCACATGTTGTAAGAACTTACACAAAGTGTTTTGTACAGAGATTGTCAGTTAATTTGCACTGTAAGATCATAATATTCCGATAAGCATGAAAGTAATGGAGGATGTTTTGAGTTTAGCTTCCCTATCCAATCGCATGCAGAGCATGCTGGGAAATCCACTGTCCAGTTTCAGCTGTAGTTAAAAATGATTCATGTCATCCCAACTCAAAAGCATTAACTTTTCATAACCAATTCATAATTTAGAACATTATTTAAGCGTCTAAAATATTGTGCGAAGTTCAGTTACACTGCTGTTAAACTGAATGTATTCATATATTTTCTTAAATATCCACAGCACAAACAACAAATTGTTCGTCATGACAGTCAACAGTATAGTAGTCCACCTAGTATAGTAGTAAAAAGTCCCATAAACTCACTCCTAGGACCAACTTCATACTAAACCCCACGGGTTAAGAATGGGATGCCATTTTACATCAGTTCATGTACATGTAAAGGCAGACATCCCAAACCCTTTGGCAATATAGTGTATATATAATATATATAAGGCACCTTATATTCATATCATCAGCAACGATTTTGAGTGCGTTTCTGTTAGAGATGAAAGTGGTGTTGTTCACTGATGTGCTTCGTTCATGGATGATCCAACAGAGGACATGTGAAGGTTAGTGCAAACATCTGAGTGTTTATATTTCAAATCTAAACAGTAATTCACATCATGTTTATACAGATGTTGTACTTGATTGAAAATAGGAAAAGCCATTGGTAACGCTTTATTTTACAGCGTCCTTGTTACAAAAGTTACATGTACTTACTCCAGTAATAACAGCAAATTATGAATAATTACATGCAACTAACCCTAAACCAAACCTTACCCTAATTATAAGCAAAGTATGTTGATCATTTCTATTTCTCAGTCCTTAAATGTATAATTCCACTGTGACTAGAGCACTTTAAAATAAAGAGTAACCAAGCCATTTGATTGTGTTTGCCATAGTTTAGACATTTCTGGCCTCTGCCCTGGATTGCACTCATGATGGTGATTTTACAAATAACACTGAAGCTTCGAGGTTCATATCAAGCATGTGGGAGAGTATTGATCACATAGACACTGTGGCGAGGGGGGCGTGGTTCAGCGAGGTCTGCAGCGGGAGAACGAATCGGGAGAAGTGCGGTGAGTAAGTGGGTTAAGCGCAAATAACGATCACCTGCGTCTAATTACAGTGATTGGCGTGGAGAGACCGGATAAAAGGGAAGCAGAGGCGGCAGACGAGCGAGAGAGAGAGGGACTGCTGCTGCCGACGACGCTGACTGCCCGGACCGAGAGTCAACCCGTTATTGAGAGATTAATATTGAGTTTACAGTCTTATGTGTAGTGAATGCGCTCCAGCGCAACGAAAGAGAATTGTGTTGTTTTTGGGTGTGAATAAAGTGAATTTGCAGCAGCAGTCCTACCCGACCCTGTCCTCTTCCTTGTCGAATTATTGAACTACGTTACACTGGTGCCGAAACCCGGGACGAGGAAGAGGAAGCCGCCGCCATGCAGAATCCGCCGCCGTCACCGCCATTTACGGAGCTCATCACATCCCTCGCGGCCCTCCATCAAGAACACCACCAGGCGTTACTGGAGATGCGCCAAGACCAGGAGCGCCGCTTCCAGCTGGTTCTCCAGGCGCAGCAAGAGGACCGCGAGAGGTTCCGGAGCTGGATGGACCGGGAGGTTCCGGCCGCGCCAGCACCTCCCCCTTCCCCGGCCCTGCACCTGCCGCTGAATAAAATGGGGGCCCAGGACGATCCCGAAGCGTTCCTGGAGCTATTTGAGAAAACTGCAGTGGCCGGGGGGTGGCCCAAGGACCAATGGCCCCTCAGACTGATCCCGTTATTGTCGGGGGAGGCACAGCTGGCAGCTCAACAACTGCCGGTTCAGAACCTCCTGGTCTTCGATGACTTGAAGAAGGCCATCCTGCAGCGGGTCGGCCGCAGCCCCGAGCAGCATCGCCAGCGCTTCCGCTCGTTGGACCTGGGCACGTGCGGTCGACCCTTCGTGATGGCCCAGCAGCTCCGGGACTCCTGCCGTAAATGGCTGCAGGCCGAGACCAGCAGCGTCGACGACGTCATCGACCGTGTGGTGCTGGAACAATTCATCTCCCGCCTGCCGAAGAAGACGGCCGAGTGGGTCCAGTGCCACCGCCCGACGTCGCTGGACTCGGCCGTGCAACTGGCGGAGGACCAGATGGTGGCGTGCTCCGGGGTCGGGGATTCCCTCCCTGCGGTCTCTCTCTCCTCTCCTCCCCCTTCTCTCTCTCGCTCTCCTCCTGCCTCTCGCCCTGTCCCTCTCCCCAGGTCCCGATTACCAGGCCCACCGCGAGTCCCGCCCCGAGGGCGGGGTGGGAGCGGACAGGACTACCCCACTGTTCCCAGAGTCCCGCCCCGGAGGGCGGGGCCGTTCCCGACCGACCCCGAACCAACGTCCAGCTTCTCCCTCTCTCCACGCCAAACCCTTAGCCCACTTCCTGCCACTGGAGCGGCGGGGAAGTCCGGGCCGGCCTGTTGGCGTTGCGGGGACCCGGATCATTTTATCGACCGGTGTCCTGTCATGGAGGTGGGGACTGTGATCCGGGTCCCGGACGCCCCGCAGGCTGCCCTCGATCAGGCTGGCCTGTACCAAATACCTGTGAGTGTTGGGGGGGGTACTTATCAAGCATTGGTGGATTCAGGTTGTAACCAGACCTCGATTCACCAAAGTTTGATTCAATCCGAGGCATTGAATACAAGCCGCATGGTTCAGGTGCGGTGTGTGCACGGGGACGTGGTGAGATATCCCTTATGGCCTGCTATGGTTAAATTTAGGGGAAAAACCCATAGGATAGAGATGGCAGTTAACCCGCATCTCCGACATCCGTTAATTCTGGGGACGAATTGGCCTGGGTTTAATAAATTATTGGGATATTTGTGCACGGATGTCTCTTGGGGGGGAAAGAAGAGAAGGGGGGGGCGCGCGTCCAGGTGGGGGAGGCGGAACCGGGACCACGGGGGGTTGAGCCAGAGGGAAGGAGCGCAACGGAGAGGCTAATTCCCTCGGAACGCGATGACTTTCCTCTGGAACAATCCCAGGATGAATCACTTAAAAATGCGTTCAACCAGGTCCAGTGTATAGACGGTCAGCCTCTCCAGCCGGGACGCCCGCTTTCCTACCCATATTTTGCCATAATTAAAGAACGGTTGTATCGAGTGACCCAAGACGCTCAGACAAAAGAGGATACGACGCAATTGTTAGTACCCAAAAGCCGTCGGGAAATGCTTTTTCAGGCGGCTCATTGTAACCCCATGGCAGGTCATCTAGGTCAAGCTTCAACACTAAATCGTCTCTTGGCCCGATTTTTTTGGCCAGGCATTCACGAAAATGTTCGCAGATGGTGCGCGGCATGTCGTGAATGTCAGCTGGTGAATCCAGCGGCCTCGCCAAAAGCGCCATTGCGCCCTCTACCATTGATGCAGGTCCCCTTTGAAAGGATTGCAATGGACCTCGTCGGGCCATTAGAACGATCCGCCAGGGGGCATCGGTTTGCATTAGTCATTGTGGATTATGCAACCCGATACCCCGAAGCAGTGGCTCTCCGCAACATTTCCGCTAAAAGTGTGGCGGACGCACTGTTTCGCTTAATCTCCCGGGTGGGGATACCAAAGGAAATCCTCACGGATCAAGGCACGGCGTTTATGTCACGTACGTTACGCGAACTATACGAATTATTGGGCGTTAAGTCGATCCGCACCAGCATCTATCACCCACAAACAGATGGTCTGGTGGAGCGATTTAATCGCACGTTGAAAACCATGATTCGGAAGTTCGTTCACGAAGACGCCAAAAATTGGGATAGATGGTTGGATCCCCTCTTGTTCGCGGTGCGCGAGGTCCCCCAAGCCTCTACGGGGTTTTCCCCCTTCGAGCTGCTCTATGGCCGCCAGCCCCGAGGGGTGCTGGATGTGCTAAGAGAAGCTTGGGAGGACGGACCTTCGCAGAGCAAAAATGAAATTCAATATGTCATGGACCTGAGAGCAAAACTCCACACGTTGGGGCGGCTGTCTATGGAGAATTTGCTCCAGGCTCAGGACAAACAAAGCCGGCTGTACAACCGGGGATCCCGCCTACGTAAATTCACACCGGGAGAGAAAGTGCTTGTATTGCTGCCATCATCGAGCTCTAAATTACTCGCCAAGTGGCAAGGGCCCTTTGAGGTTACACGGCGAGTCGGAGATCTCGATTATGAGGTGATTCGGACGGATAGGGGTGGAGCACGCCAGATATACCACCTCAACCTCCTTAAAAAATGGAATGAGGCAGAATCAGTGATGCTGGTGTCGGCGGTGAGTGAGGAAGATGATCTCGGGCCAGAGGCAAGCACCAAACCGCATTCTCTCGCCCTGGCCCAGGGGGGCGATCATCTTTCCCCCGCCCAGCTCACTGACGTAGCTAAGTTGCAGGCAGAGTTTGCCGATGTGTTCTCACCCTTACCGGGCCGGACGACGCTCATTCAGCACCATATCGAGACTGAGCCAGGCGTGGTAGTGCGCAGTCGGCCGTATCGCTTGCCTGAACACAAGAAAAAGGTGGTTCAGACAGAATTGGAGGCAATGCTCGATATGGGAGTAATAGAAGAATCCAACAGTAATTGGGCAAGCCCGATAGTTTTAGTTCCGAAAACCGACGGCTCTGTTCGATTCTGCGTGGATTATCGCAAGCTAAACGCGGTGTCCAAATTTGATGCGTATCCAATGCCGCGAATTGACGAACTGCTTGATCGACTGGGCACAGCTCGTTTTTACTCGACGCTGGATTTAACGAAAGGGTATTGGCAGATCCCCTTAACGCCAGTATCTAAAGAAAAAAACAGCCTTCACGACGCCGTTCGGGTTACACCAATTTGTTACACTTCCGTTCGGATTGTTCGGGGCACCGGCCACTTTTCAGCGGCTGATGGACCGTATATTGCGGCCCCATGCGGCATATGCCGCCGCTTATTTAGATGACATCATCATTTATAGTAATGATTGGCGGCGGCATATGGAGCATTTGAGGGCCGTGCTGAGGGCGCTGAGGGTGGCTGGACTCACGGCGAATCCGAGGAAGTGTGCGATTGGGCGCGTGGAGGTCAGGTATCTGGGCTTTCACTTAGGTCACGGGCAAGTGCGTCCCCAAATTGATAAGACGGCAGCAGTTGCGACATGCCCGAGGCCAAAGACCAAAAAGGAGGTTAGACAGTTCCTGGGGCTGGCGGGATATTACAGAAGGTTTGTACCTAACTATTCGGACCTCACCAGCCCTCTGACTGATCTAACTAAAAAGGAAGCACCAGATCCGGTCCAGTGGTCAGAGCAGTGTCAGCGGGCTTTTACCCAGGTTAAGGCTGCTCTCTGTGGCGGACCCATTTTACATTCTCCCGATTTTTCTCTCCCCTTTGTGTTGCAGACTGACGCGTCGGACAGGGGGCTGGGTGCGGTCCTGTCCCAGGAGGTGGGGGGGGAGGAGCGCCCGGTGCTGTACATTAGCCGTAAGCTCTCGAAGAGAGAGACTAAGTACAGCACCATTGAGAAGGAGTGTTTGGCCATCAGGTGGGCGGTCCTCACCCTTAGATACTATCTCCTGGGGCGGGAATTCACCCTCTGTTCGGACCATGCCCCCTTGCAGTGGCTCCACCGCATGAAGGATACCAACGCGCGGATCACTCGGTGGTATCTGGCATTACAGCCTTTTAAGTTCCAGGTGATCCACAGACCGGGTGCACAGATGGCTGTGGCAGACTTTCTCTCCAGAAATGGGGGGGGGGCCGCAGGCCGGACGGCTCCCCGGCCTGAGTCGGGCGGTGGGGGTATGTGGCGAGGGGGGCGTGGTTCAGCGAGGTCTGCAGCGGGAGAACGAATCGGGAGAAGTGCGGTGAGTAAGTGGGTTAAGCGCAAATAACGATCACCTGCGTCTAATTACAGTGATTGGCGTGGAGAGACCGGATAAAAGGGAAGCAGAGGCGGCAGACGAGCGAGAGAGAGAGGGACTGCTGCTGCCGACGACGCTGACTGCCCGGACCGAGAGTCAACCCGTTATTGAGAGATTAATATTGAGTTTACAGTCTTATGTGTAGTGAATGCGCTCCAGCGCAACGAAAGAGAATTGTGTTGTTTTTGGGTGTGAATAAAGTGAATTTGCAGCAGCAGTCCTACCCGACCCTGTCCTCTTCCTTGTCGAATTATTGAACTACGTTACAGACACGTCATAGATGACAAAACGAAGCCTCACTTTCTGTCCAATCTTACAAAAATGAGGTCTCTTTTGTCATAGGTCCTTTTGATTTTGATTTTGGTTGGGAGGAACTAAATTCAACAATAAATAGAGCCTCATTTCTGTGCACAATTTTATTCAACTGGACCCTCTTCACAGACTGCTGGTGTGTATTAATATTCATATCTGTGTTTAATAGCACATTTTTGCTTTGAAATGTTTTATATGAATAATATATTGGATAAATAATAAATCTGGCAATTGTTTATAAAATTATTATCAATTCCTTTAATTTATTATATAAAACGTATTGTTTTTAAAAGCAGAAAAACACTGAATTGTGAAGGTCTTCTGTAAGGTTGATCCACTGAGGAACTGCAGGTGAGTTGAATGTTTCTGCACTCTCTACACCAGTCACATTATAATTGATTTAAACAAATGAAAAGTCATTTGTTGAATACAGTTTTTAAATCAGTTTGGTATCACACAGCTCATTGTTAAAACAACTACAGTAGCTGTGCCACTGTTCTTTAACTATTGTATTGTATTGTCACAAAGTCATGATATCAGAGTATGTCAAATTCTTACTTCAGCTAGATTAAATTACATCAAAAACATCACAGTTACTTACTGCACAATGCGTTTCAATAGATGGCAATTGTTCAGTCTATCTAAAGTGACTATTGAATACATTTGTAATTGAATTCAACATAGTACAAATCACTTTACCAGTCACTTGTCACTAATAACAACTGCTCTGACATAAAGAAGGCCTTGTTAATGAAGAAGAAGTATGGCAAAATATGGCAAAACAATAGTGTTTTTTGCTAATTATTCTAAATAGCAGTAAATCACACTGAGCATTTAACACTTTCTAACACTCTAAAGTTATATAATGTCTGGTTGTAGATTTCATTTCAATCCCTCGGTTCCTCAAAATAAAACTTGAAAGGGGGAGACAAAGTGTCACGGTGCGAGTAGGAAACGGGCAGACACGGACTTGAGAATGAAACACAGAAGCTTTAATTCGAAGACACCGACAGAACGTACATCCATACCATTACAAAGACGAGAACCGACCATGAGTGAGGAAAACACAGGGCTTAAATACAGACACTAATGACAGGGACAGAGGTGAAAGACATGACTAATGATGACGAACAGCTGACGATAATGAACTAATAAGACAAAGAACACGAGGATCACATGACAGGGCAGACAGACTGACTGGTGAACAAGAAACATACAGAGTCCTTACACAAAGGGGAAGTAAATGATTTACTGAAGCACAATAAAATAACAATACAGTTTCAAAAGAAAGAAACAGACAGTCATCAATGTACAGAAAACAGACAGACAGCATGAAGTATAGCTACATTTGTTCAGGGTTTGTGAATGTAAAACAAAGCAAAAGGATCATTATAAATGAGGTCCACATGAGCTACATCTACATCTACAAACTTTGATCCTAGTCCGAATTAGGAAATCATAATGCTGCCAAAGACTAATTAGTAATGGGGTTCTTCTATTCTATTGTATCATGAAGATAGCATGATGATGAGAAATTGACAATGATTCCTTCATGTGCTGAGATGAGGTGATGTGTTGTTATGTCTTATATCAGGATGGCCGTACGAGTGATTTTGTTTCTGACACTGTTTACTGGGCTGTGCGTCGCTGATTCCAGAGGTACGTTTAGAATCATTCAAGAAAAATGATTAGATTTAAAATTCTGTGAGCATTGTGTATCATTACATATCAATCAGATTCATTTATTGAAATTATAGGCTGAAACATGGTAATTTGTACTAAAAATGAATGGTTTCATATCATGTTGAACAGGGAATCTTGCTCTTAATGCCAAGGCTGTGCAGTCCTCCACACACCGACACGGTGATGCTCAACATGCAGTAGATGGAAACACAGACTCAAAAGGCTAATGCACTCAGACTAATCCTGAGTTTTATCCATGGTGGAGAGTTGATCTTGGAAATATCTACAGTATAAGCAACATTACCATCACTAATCGTGGACACAAAGAGCGGCTCAGAGGAGCTCAGATTCGCATTGGTAACAAGCTGGAGAACAGCGGAAACAACAATGAGCTGTAAGAAATGTTTCCCCATCTTCCCGTGTTCATGATCTTCAATCTGGTTTAATAAAACAAAATTGAAGCTCCTCCACAAACTTGAACACATTTTACTGAGATTGTGATTAGACATTTGTAAGTTTAGCCCATTGTTTCTTGTAACAATGCAATATAAAGCATGAACAATAATTTGTATTGTGAAGAGTGCTGAACAAAACCATCTGATTTCTATACAGTTTAACTGAATTTGTTAGACATGTGCATTGTGTTGCGAGGACTCTGGTTTTCATTTTAACACTGTTCTTCATGTATTTGCAGGGTTGCAACTATTCTCACTGTTACTGATGTCACACAAACATTTTCATTTGAGCCTGTTAGTGGCTGATATGTCAACATTGTTTTACCTGGGAATGATGAAGTCCTCAGTCTGTGTGAAGTCGAGGTGTTTGGAGGTAAGAGACAGAGAGAGAATAAGACTGATAGTTTACATTTACATTTATTCATTTGACAGACGCTTTTATCCAAAGTGACGAATACAACAAGCGATTCTTCATGAAGAGGCAAATAAGATAGAATAGAGGAAAGTATGGTTTAGATAGTTTATGTTCTTATTAATGTGTGTATTTTTGTATTAACAGAAACACCGCCGTACATTTGTGTTCCAAGTAAGTGTTCTTCCTGACTTTGAATATTTTCAGTAACGCACACACACATATGTATATATATATATATATATATATATATATATATATAATATTGAGTTACACAATTATTTACACGTACATATAAATAAATATATATGTATATGTCATGCATATATAGATATGTGTATATGGTAACACTTTACAATAAGGTTCATTAGTTAACATGAACTAATTAAGAACTGGACTTACACAGCAGTTATTAATCTTTGTTAATGATAATTCCAACATTTACTGAAACATTACAATCTTGTTAACATTAGTTAATGCACTGTGAACTAACATGAACGAACTGTATTCTGCACTCTGAATAGGTATAGGGCTAGGTTCGACTCTCGGGAGGACACAAATCATATTTAGGCATAACAGCCAATGCTTTTATTGCACATACAACAGGAAAAAAGCAAACAGTAGAATAGACAAGTTAACATTTTGCTGTATTGTCCCAACACAACACTCCAAAATATTTAGTCCAGTTTGTGTTTAACAGTTACCAAAAAGAAAAAGTGTCCAAAAGTCCTCCAGGTTCCTTCACAAGTTGGTGTTGTAGTGTAAAATGAATGCATGTACAAGGCCTTTGTTCCTTCTATACAGGCAGTGTGTGTAAAGTAACAGCTTTTCTGTAAATGAAAAGAATCCCTCGATGCAGCAGGTCCGAGTCGAGCGTCAGCAGTCGGCCCGTCACCGGGTCTGGGTCACCGAAGCTCACATAAACTCAGTTGGTCATGTCTCAGGATGGAATCAGGCAAAAAAACAACACAACTCAGAGTTAACATCTCTTAAGATTCACAATAAACTCCATGAGAATAAATAAACTCACTCACGTGCTTCAAACACGCGTCTTAGCTTAGCAAATTAGCATCAATACACCGGAGCACAGTAAACACACAAATACATTTTCCTACCACTTTGAAATATTGATTTGAGGGGAAATACTTTATTAGCTCACTCACCAGTTGTGTTTGTATGAAGCGAGAGAGAGCGAGTCCACGGTGTGATACAAGAAACACCAAAGAAAGACCGGCTTCAGAAACCCGGATGAGCCGTCTGTTATACAGCGTCACTATTGATGACGCTCAACATCTGGAAATATCAGACCTCACAATGACTGACCAATCAGAGTCAAGTATTCCAGAGAGCCGTGTAATAATCATTTGCATTACATAGCTTAGCATTATTGTACCCATTGTATTGAAAAGATACTTTAGCACATTTAAGTTAATTAATGTTATTGTTTATTGTTTGATGTTAAACAGGGAATCTTGCTGTTGGAGCCACAGCTGTCCAGTCTTCCACAAACGATCACCTTGGAGCTTTAGCAGCTGCTCAAAATGCTGTTGATGGCAGCAGGAATTCAGTTTTGACTCAGGGCTCATGCAGTATGACTAATGAGGACAGGGAACCCTGGTGGAGAGTTGACTTGTTGAATGTCTACAGGATAACCAGGGTTAGCATCACTAATCGTGGAGATTGTTGTGCAGAGAGAATAAATGGTACTCAGATCCGTATCGGCAACAGCCTGGAAAATAATGGAAATAATAATGAGCTGTAAGTATCAACACAAATGGTTAGAAAATGAGTAAATAAGATAAAAATACTTCTATATAGATGTACATTTATAAATCCTTCTCTCTGATTACGTTACGGTACGTGTCCAGGGAAGAAGCGCACAACAAGGAAGTCAGGAACATATAACTTTACTGGAAATAGGATAATGAAAATACATGACGCCATCAAACAACGTTCAGACTGCATGAGGGACTAACAGAAATACAGGGCTTAAATACAAATGAACACAGGGAAGCAAACAAGACTAATTAACACACACAGCTGACAGGAATGAAGTAACTGTGAACTGAGCCGAGCCGGACGATTACGTCACTGTTTTCTGCAGTGCTGATATACCTAAATTAACTAGACTAATAACTATTGATATTTGCAACGGAAAGAATCAATAATATATAGAATAAGCTGCACAATGACCCCATTTTCTTATTAATGTAAAGCTGCTTTGCCACAATTTGCATTGTAAAAAGCGCTATATAAATAAAGATGACTTGACTTAACGAACTCAAAACCAATGAAATCAAAGAAACACAAAACCTAGAAAGACAAGAGAAACGACAAAACAGTCCACACAGATATACATGTAACAGTATAAATAGAAATAAATCATTTCAATTCAAACTTGCCTTTGACAGAAGTTTATTTAATCATGTCGTGTTGATACGCCGCTCTCTATTTCTCTGTGACTGTGTTTCTTCACAGGGCTGCAACTGTTGTGTTCATCCCACTTGGAGAGACGCAAACATTTACGTTTGAGCCTATTATGGGACGATACGTCAACATTTTTATACCTTGGCGTGACGAATTTCTCACACTGTGTGAGCTCGAGGTGTTTGCACGTGAGTGATAAAAGCAGAGAGACGTGGTGTGTAGACATTTGTACTGTTTATATATGTGTACATTGCCTTCATGATTGTTTGTTCTGTTTTCATTTGCAGATTAAGTGGAATGAGATGATGCTACACCACAGTCCACTGATCATACCAGCAAAATACCAAACTTTCATTCTTTTCTTTTTACCTATGCACATTTTATCCTTAAGATAAAAGAGAAGTTTCAGTGCACATTCAGTAAAGGAATGAAATGGTTCTTGAAATGCACCAATCTTTTACCCATCTTTGTTTATCTTTGCTTTCAACATGAATAAATGACTTCAGCATTGCATGTTGTATTGCTTGTTTCTGGATCAAAAACTTACAATGAGGAGGAGGTTTAGTGTCACATAGATTCCCTTCTAGGGTTGAGGAGCTGGAAACAAAGCATAGAAAAGAATCATGGAGAGAACGAGGATGTCCAACCTTGTGTCCCAGAATCTACACAACCACCAATCCAACCAATTTTACTTTGAATTTTCTATTATAAAGACTAAGAAGTACAAAAGTAACAATAACCATAACAGAAATAACAATTTCAAAAAGAAGAATAACTTCTTTTAAGCGATAACTTCAGGGAAGAGCCTGGCCAAAATAACAAACAAACAGACAAAAAAATAACTAACCCAGAAATCTCTCTGAATTACCTGGAGAAATATATTCCAGAATGCTAAATTACATAACTCTTCCCTCAGAGAACAAAAACATACATCTGAATACAACACAAACTACACAGACGTGAATATATATATGCTACGCTATAATAAACGTGCATCCTCGGACGTAACAATAGTGATATGAAACGGACTCGTGAAGCTAAAAGGTTAACACGATCCAAAAGCAATTGATATATTCTGCACAATTCCTGAACAAACCTGATTTTAATGACAATATTAATGAAAGTTTTATTCTTTAATCCCTGTTTGAGCCACTGTCTGATCATTACTGAAAGAGTAAAACACATTCCCACTTAAAGTTTGACGGAAGATTGCTCAGTTGAATGAAGTTTGTTTGATGAACTGCAAGGAAAACCATAAATTAAACATCAAAAGATTTTATGAGGTCCCTAGAAGGGCTTTTATACTGTGACGTCCCAGTACATTGTGCGTCTGGTTGGTTGTGTGTGATTTCAGGTGCCGTCAGGAGGGGGCGTGGCCAACACACCTGACCCTTGTCGGATGTACCTTTAAATGCAGTTGAGATCATTCGTGGGCGCGCGCTGTTTGGAGAGACCGTCCGGAATATGGCGTTTGGTGGCCTGCGTCATGCTGCACGTCCTGCCCGGCTTTAAGCATTTCTTTGTCTATGTTATTTATGTCTGTTTTGTTAAATTAAATGTTTGTTTTGCAATGAATTGGCGCGTCTGGTCTCCTATTTTGTTGCAGCTTAAGAGCCGGCTGTAACAATACACTACAATGTCATGTTCACCATGCAGAAATGACCGTGGTACGGTTCCTTGTAAAGCGTTGTGTTGTGTAGCATGAGCGCTAAGACAAGATGATGACAGATGACAACAAAACTTGTTGTGCAGTGTGAGCACCATGATGATTCATGTAGTCTCATAGTTCTGTAGTGTGAGCTTGTCACAGTCACTGTGCTCTCATCTCATATTTTATAAGTAAACCCACATTAAGAATATCTGCTCTCTAGCGGGACATACTGTACTGTACTACTGGCTGCTGTAATAACACCAATCAACACAGATAATTACTTCAACAGCCTCTATACATATATTACATTACAGAAGTGTGTTGGACTGATACTACTTCTTAAGCTACTCAATTTAATTAGCTTTTAAAAAAAAACACTTTTTACTGCTTTTACTGAAGTCTGGATTGCATTTGGAAACAAAGATGAAATTCTCAAGGTGAAAGCATACCTTGAGGCTAGGGTCTTAAAAACATAAAATCAAGTCATATGTGATTCTGGAGCCGGACTGTAATTTCAGTAGTCATGCAAACAACTACACCAGCATACTGTCATGTCAAAAGCATTGCAAAAATTAGTTTCCAGTCAAGACTCATGTTCATGCTTGCATCACCAGCAGTAATAGACTCTTCACTGGCCTTCCCAAAAATATCTCAGTTACAAAGGTAACCCTCGTTCCCTGAAGGAGGGAACGGAGACGTACGTCGGAGACCGACGAATAGGAATCTCGCTAGAGAGGCCAATCTTCTTCGAGTGTAACTAAAACGAACCTCCGTCTCCGTTCCCTCCTTCTGAGAACGAGGGTTACCTTTGTAACTTAGACGTTCCCATTCAGTCAGTCACTTCAATGTACGTTGGAGACTGACGAATAGGAATCCCTACCAAAGCGCCACAGGAGCTGCCCTCTTCCAGCGCTCTGTTGTAAGCCACCTAATCCCCCTTGCCTAAGGATGGTGGGACAGGGCTAACACAGAGAGTGTCGATCACTGCTGTTCCCCAAAACCTTGGTTGAGCTTCCCTGAGCTTGGTAAGCCAGGGCGATGGCATCCACTATCCAGTGGACCATCCTCTGCTTGGAGACAGCCTTTCCCTTCTGCTGGCCTCCGTAACAGACAAAGAGCTGGTCTGAGGTCCTGAAGCTTTGGGTTCTGTCTATGTACAGTCGCAGAGCAAGAACTGGACAGAGCAAAGCCAGGGCTGGGTCTGCCTCCTCCGAGGGCAGTGCTTGCAGGATCACTACCTGGTCCCTGAAGAGAGTGGTAGGAATCTTGGGCACATATCCAGGTCAGGGTCTCAGTACCATGTGGCTGTCACCCGGCCCGAACCCTAGGCATGATTCGTCAACCAAAAATGACTGCAGGTCCCCTACCCTCTTGGAGGCCAATGCAGCCAGCAGCAAAGTCTTCAGCGATAGAATCTTTAAGTCTGCTGACTGTAAAGGCTCAAAGGGAACATTCTGAAGTGCTCTTAGCACCAGAGAAAGGTCCCAAGAGGGTATGGAGGGAACCTAAGGAACCTGATGACCAGGTCGTGCTTACCAAGAGATTTGCCATCTATGTGGTCGTGATATGCAGAAATGGCGGCAGCATGGACTTTGAGGGTGGAGGGGACAGCCTACGCTCCAACCCTTGCTGCAAGAAGGAAAGCATGACTCCGATCGAGCATCTTCGGAGCTTCGGGGGTCTTCTTGGCGAGAAGAGCACCACACGACGAACAGGTTCCATTTCAAGGCGTAAGCACGTCTTGTAGACGGTGCACGTGCCGAAGTGATGGTGTTAAGTACCTCAAGGGGTAAGTCACCTAGAACCTCCGTCCAGGGACCAGACATGGAGGTCTGGACTTGGGTGCCAAAGGGTGCCCCGTCTCTGAGAAAGAAAGTCCTTCCTCAGAGGAATGGGCCAAGGAGAGGCTGTCGCGAGGAGTGAGAGTTCTGGGAACCAGGTCCGGTTGGTTCAATAGGCGTACCCGCAGTGGGGCAGCGAGGTGGAAGACAAGGCGGCCCGAGGCGGGGTCACAGTGTGCTGTGCAACACTTATCTGGTTCCACGGATGGACAGAGGGAGCAGGCGAAGCTGGCAACGGAAGAGGGGGATGAGAGTGGTGAGGTTCTTGCTCTCCGAGCCCTCTTTGGACCCAGAGATGAAGGAAATATAAATTTATATAATAAAAGTGCTTTCTTTCTGATGTGCTGCATATAGTGTTTATTCTACTTCAGTCAGGTATGCAAAACATTTAATGGTAAAAGTGTTAAATGGTAAATATGTTGCACATAATTCATCGAAAACTGTGTGTAATCTGTTGATAGGTTACAGACTTTCTACTGATATTAACGGTTTTTCCCTTTAATTATATCCTAAAAGATTTTAGTCCTAAAAGAGATCTACTAGCATTTAGTGGAGAAGGTCTAATAATTGTTTGCTGCTCATAAATAATATTTTTTTGACAAGCAATAGATAAGCAACTAATCTTTAGTTGACTATCAACAGATGGCAAATTTGAGATTATATTCAGATCATTGTTGACTTTCAACTGAGAGGTTGATTTTGAGTTGTTGGACAACTTAGAAGATGGAGATTCAATCTACAGAAAGTTTGTTGACAATTGGTTAATAACCTGTTGCAAAAAACATGACAGTCAACAGACACTTTTTGTAATGTCTTTAGATTAACTCTTGAAATTCATTTTAGAGGTTATAGGTAGTTAGTTGAATGCATTCGTTACTTGTCAGTTGAAACAGTATTGTTGAATGTCAACTGACGCACTGTTGACATGCCACTGAATGGCTACTAATTACTAGTAGAGTCTCAACAGATGGACTATCAAAATAAAGTGTTACCCTTATAGGTAGTCCTAGGAGCTGTTTTAAGTTTATCTTTAGTTTAAATGCTGAATTCACTTAACTTCCTCTTGAATCTGCAGAAGGATCTTCATCTTTAGCCACCAATATGTCTTTGAATTATCCTGTGTCATGTCTAATAACTGCTGGAGTAAAACTATGATACAGACATGTTAGTTCAACATCAACACAGCCTCACAGTAATACTGAATCCAAAACTTAAACAGTTTTTGCAAAAAAGGGCAACCAACATCATTTTTGCTCTGGTCTCCCCAAAAATTATGGACAGTTACCTCATGGTCTCAGTCGGCTCTTGAAAGCTCATTCCCATCAGCTCTTTATCAATAATCTTCTCTTCCTCAGGGTGTTGTCCCCTTGCATAGTTGCATCAAGTTGTGAACACTTGTCACAATGAAAAACAAGCCATCCTAGGAATGCGGGTTTTGGTGAGTGGTATGGAGGAACATTTTTGGGTCAGACTGCTGTACTTCTCACAGGTCATCCTCCCTTAATGATGCTGCTGGCCTCACAGACATCCGCTCCACTCTCATACCCATCTCACATAAACACCTCCCTTCAGGGGAGATGCCCAATGAAGCGGTGACCCCCTGCCTTAGGTTGTCCCCTGTCTGGCCAAAGAGGATCTTACCCGTCGTTGAGAAATCACCTCGTGCACACTGGTAACCGCTCTTTCCCACTGCAAAATCTTTGACAGTTTTCTTCAACAGAATCAGGTGTTTTCTGGAGCTTAAGGAAGATGCATTCAAGAGCCAGCAGAGCCATTGGACTGACTAATAGTGTTACAACAGGGAAACAGGTTCATGACAGCAGTATTTAATCACTAAAAGTCATTAGACATCTTTAAAGCAGGAACATATCAATGCTGAGATTATACTCAGTGAATTTAGTTACACAACCGTCCATTCAGTGGAATGTTCTGCTACATCTTTAACTGGAACCATCCACCCTGTGCATGGTGGGGACTGGGATGAGACAAAAAAAGTTACTGGTCATGAAATACGTTAGTCAAAAATGGTCACTTCTATCCTTGAAGGTCTGTGTTTAAAGATCTTGTTAAAGACATTTAGTTTTACTTTGTCACAACAACAAATGACCCTCTTTATGGCGCTTATTTCTTTAACATCTTTGTCAATGATTTTCAACTGAAGCACTTTCACTATAAATATCTTATCACTCATGACACAGGTTCAGATAGCAGCATTTAGCTGACTTTGAATAAGAGAGAGACTCGGTGGCATTCAGGATCTGCATTTTCATAAACTTGTAACATCAGACTTCATCTACTATCTTCTGACTCTGGGCCAGCTTTAGACTTTTGCCAGAATTGGCATGCGTTTTTAAATAAACTTTTATCCACATATCAGGGAAAGTAGAAATGACAAATTTCTCATCAGGTCGAGTCTCTGTGACACTGGCAGTCTCATTTTTGCCATTTAAACAATCTATGACACTTTTGCCATCAAAAACCAAACATTTAGAACTTAAAGAGGCTCTTCATCATTTTAGTTCTTTCCTCGACAGTAGTGATGTGTTCATCACATACAAAACATGATGAGACTGTTCAAACATTTCCCATTAAGAGAAACATTCTTTCAGAACACCCGATAATCAATTATCCTCTATACATTTTATATTTCTGTAACTCACATGTTTTGGAGTCATTGTCTGTCATTTGACATCAACCTGTATTTGATCATTCTCTATAAAGTTTATTATTATATCTTTCCTTCAAAAGAAATTCCTCAAGACTTCAAGCTTATGGCTTTATTTTTATCTCTTTTTCTCACACAAAAACACTTTAATTTCGTCACATTAACACTGATACTACTTTTAAATCCACACCAGATATATGTGCCACTTTATCACATTTGGCACTCAGATTGAATCATCCCTCAGTTTCTTCTGGGATTTTTCCATCAGGGGATAGTGGTACGCTGCCCATTTTACAGATCCATTGAATAAACACAAACAGCTAAAAATGTGAATTTTTCTGGTTCTTTCTTTGTTTGCAGTCAAGTTGCTTAACTTTCCAATTTAAAGCCAGGCTGACCGTTCTCTTAATAAATTCTGTATATTTCCTTTAGTGAGCGATTCAGAGCAGAGCTGCTTACAGCGTTTGCTCTCTTCTGTCTCATTATCTGTATCAGGACTGATCAAGTGACTGATTTTGTCAGCCGTATCTGAGTCACGGTTAACACTCACCTGAAAGAGATGGAGGCGGCAACCTTTGAAAAACAGCTTTGGCTTCTGCGTGATGAAACTGCAAAGTAAACTCAAATCCCAAAGTCACATATACTGGTCCAATCCAATTAGGGTCACAAAAAATTTCTTACAATAATCAGAATCGTTCCAGATGCATCCCTGACAAACAAACAACCCTATTTATCTATATTCCTGTACTTAACTAATAGCTTAAAGGAATAATATGTAAAATCTTTATTTTAAAATATCCAAAAACCACTTGCACAGTGTTATACATTTCGTTCAGCTTACATTATCCTAGATCAGTGGTTGTTAACCTTGTTGGAGGTACTGAACCCCACCAGTTTCATATGCGCATTCACCGAATCCTTCTTAATAGCAAAAAGTGGGGCGTGTCGTCACAAATCATATGAGTCGGGTGTGTGTCTTGACCTCCGCCGAACCCCTGAAACCGACTCACCGAACCCCTGGGGTTTGATCGAACCCAGGTTAAGAACCACTGTCCTAGATGTTTCCAAGAATTTGTAAATTCAGAGAAAATCACAATTTTAAATGGTGCCCGTCCCTCTCTTGTCACTCGTCGCCTGTCAAAGACAAAATATCTGTGTTATCCCTGGTTCATCTTGTACTGCATAGTAACCATGGCAACAGACACGGACAGCTGCGTTTCGTTCAAACATTATGGGCCAGCTTTGCGACAAACTTTGACTTGACAGACGCTCTTGCACGTTATTAGACGAGGTGAGCAAATGTAGACTACATAAGACTAACCAATGTTATACAGCTCAACACGACGAAGTGTTAGAACATCATCAGTATGATAATCTAATGTTGATCTAGATTACTGTTAGTCTCATACAGACAACAAACTAATCCTAAACATTACAACTTTAACACAGTTTAGTATGATAGTGTAACGTCAGACTGTGTTCCCTCACAGTTTTAATTCATCAAATAAACTGACCTGTAGGAGTAGAGTTTCAGCACTTATGAGTAGCTCGGTAGAAGTAAATGTCCTCGTTTCTTTATATCCCGTGGGACTCGCGTGTGTCACTGATATCTGTCTCTCATTAGTAATCGCATCCGTGATTCTCGACCACGCCCTGATTCACACCACAGTCATGATAAACATTCACTCATCCATAAACATTATTAATCCATCGGCATGACGACAAGTTCCATGATCCCATATTCACTGCGTCATCAATCTACACCTTTGTTTTTGTTTAGAATTGTTTAGCGATCCCTAGTGGCGAAAAACTACAGATTGTACCTTTAAGATATAATATATAGTTATAATAATATAAAGTTCTTAGGTCATTAAATCTTTTTTATTTGGTGCTCTGTATTAATTTGAAATATTTTATATTATTATGTGATATTCTGTATTTTTATTATATCTTATTTTTGTTCATATATTTGTTATGGTTGTATAATTAGGGCCCAAGCCCAGAAGGGCGAAGGGCCCTATTGTTTTTCTAAGGATTATTATTATTATTATTATTATTATTATTATTATTATTTTTATTTTTTTTCAACCGTTCGGGGCTTTTTGGGGCCCTTAACATGCTCAAAAACTCTTGAAACTTTGCACACGCATTGGAACCTGCGGCCATTAGGACATGACAGAGGCTGGGACCCGGGCGTGGCAGGGGGGCTCGACAGCGCCCCCTTGAATGGGGTCTGAAAACTTGGTCCATATATCAAACACGCTTGCACATATTGGTATGAAACTCGGTACACATATAGACCTTATCGGGCCTGACAACTTTCGTGCTCTAAGTTGTTCGCCGCCTCAACAGGAAGTGAGCTATTATGGGTTGTTTGAAAAGCGCATGCTCTGGAATTTGATATACTCCTCCTAGGCGCTTAATCCGATCACCACCAAACTCGGTCAGCATGAAGTCAAGACATTGATGACGCAAAATTGCCAGGGGATTTTTGATATCTCACACGGTTTGCCCGTGGCGAGGCAACGAATTTATGGCGAGAAAAGAGAAACAGGAAGTGTGTTATAACGTCTGCATACATTTATTGATTTTTATGAAACTTCACCTGTGTGTTCGTTGTAAGAGGCTGAGTACATGGATGTGACTATTATGAGTCAAAGATATAGCGCCACCAATTGGCAGCAGGAAATGTGTCACTTTCAAAATGCTTTGAGTTCACCCTCTTATTTTTACCCGATTTGCTTCAAACTTCCTAATTATAATGTCCAAACATTTCAGATGTAGACATATGAATATCTTTGTGATATCTTAAATATTGTTGCCATGGCAAGACGTCAAACTTTAATAATATTCTTGGGTGTTTTTGAGGCTCTTAAGATGCTTCAAATTGCATGAAACTCGACACACATGTGAATATTGTCATTTTGTAGACATGGGCAAAGCCTTAAAACTGGGCGTGGTTGAGGGGCTCTGTAGCGCCATCTTTTCACAATAGTTGGGGGGTTAGTTTAACCTACAGTCACCAAACTCGGCACACATATTCTTCTAATTTAGCCAGACAACTTTCTAATTTACAGTCATTAGCTCCTACCAACAGAAAGTCAGATATTTTGGTTTGAATATGGCTATTTTGAAAAATCAAGCTCTGAATTTTTAAAAAATGGTCTCGTGGCTCCCTCTAGTGGATAGTACTGCACGTGCATCACATTATTTCTTTTCACTAATGGAAGCACACGAGCCCCGAGTTTTGAACAGCCGCTTTCGTTTTACAACTCACGACAGTCTTTGTTTACATGTCATTTCATTGATTAAAACTTTTAAGCGATTGTATAATATACAAGCAAAGAAACACATGAAAAAAGTGAATGTACTGATCGCGAGTATTGACAAACAGCCACTCTAATGTCATAGACGGAGAGAAAGTTTGCTTTCGTTTTACAATTCAGGCCTGTGCAAACTTCGATTTTCTGTGCAGTGCAGCGTCTCCTAATAATGATCACGCCAATACAAATAATTACATCACATGCAGGGATTTAAAAAAAAATTAAATTAAAATATAAACTTCTGCAAATAACTAATAATAAACTTCTGCACATGATGACAACATATGAAGATGCTGAAGACATTCCAGCGATTCTACAATATAAACACATGAAAGACATTCATGTAGAGATCGCGAGCCGTGTTTGATAGTTTCATGTCTGTGAATGATCACGAACTCATTTACATGTGATTTTTTTCATGTTCTTTTCATTCCTTAGTTTGAATATTTATGTGTATGACTGTGTTAATGTGTTGACGCTGTGTGGCATCTGTGCAAACTTCATTTCCTAACGGATTAAACAAAGAGCCGCGCGTCATTTCTCTGAAAGCCAGTGATCACGAAATCATGAAAGCTCATGTTTTTAAACCTTATTCATTAAAATATTCAAGCGATTAGACAAGATTCGATCACAAGAACATATTAAAAATCTTCAATTACAGTTTGGAAGATTTTCTGTCACACAAAGAGACGCGCAGCGTCTCCTAATAATGATCGCGCCCAGTTATACAAATAACTTTATGCAGGGATTTTAAAAAATAAAATTAAAATATAAACTTCTGCAAATAACTAATAATAAACTTCTGCACATGATGACAACATACTGAAGATGCTAAATTGCGAACGATTATAGTACATCTCATATGGTGTTGCCGTGGGGAAGGTTTAAATTAAGAACAAAAAGGGAATTTAGAAGTTGTCAATTATTCATGAATAATTGAAATATACACACCAAATTTCTATATTTATTAGTACAAATATAATAAATAAACATTTTAATATTTTTTTTTCATTTCAAGATGTATGTGTAAATTAAAATGAGGGGAAACAGTACTCTTAAAATTATTGAAATGATCAAATGAGCACTAGAGGGCAGCATATACCTATTTTTGAGATGACACTCAATGATAATTCATAACACTAAACAATATTCTCCTTTGAATTATACACTGTTTATTTCTATATACAATAACACTAAAAAAAGTTTGAATTTCTTATTCAATGTTAATCTATGTAGTTTAACTTAAAAATAAGCACAATAACATTCTGTTTAAGCACAAGAAATAAAAAAGAAATTTAATAATAACCAAAAGATGGAAGATAAATTCAATGGAACCTGGATGAATTTAAAATGTCTCTCTCTCTCTCTCTCTCTCTCTCTCTCTAAGGGTCTTCCAGGTTTAACCCTTTCATTGCTGTCTCTTTTTTTCTGAATTATAGAATCGGAAATCTCATAAAAAATGAAGGCATAGAACCAATTCAGTTGTCGTGCACTGACTATATGGTTCTATATAATTAGTTTAATAATATGGTCAAAAATAACGTAAAATACCTTAAGATAAATTTAATGAAACCTGGATGAATTTAAAATGAATGTACTATATTTCAGATCAATATACTTGTTTTCATCAAAATATATCTTCTGAATATCTCCCCCCCCTCTCTCTGAGGGTCTTGCAGGTTTAACCCTTTCATTGCTGTCTCCTTTTTTCTGCATTAAAGGATAGGAAATCTCTTAGCCCTTCTCTTCTATAAATTTGTATACAGAAATAAAGGCAAAGAACCAGTTCATTTGTATTTCACTGACTATTTAGTTTTATATAATTAGTTTAGCAATATAATAAGATAAATTCAGCTGAATATATAACACTTTGAACTGCTAATGATAACTTTGCTATGATATGATGGCTTTTAGTTAGTATTATATTGAATAATCTGACTCAACTAACTGGTCAGTCTCCAAATGGAGACACCATTTAAATTCATTTTGCCCGCCGTGCCCAGTTGTCCTTAAACCACCGAGGTGGCGGTGCCACCGGCTTGGGCCCGTCATCGCTGCTAGCAGCTATATTTTATATTATACTCCTTATTTATTTATTTTTTTAAATTTCTGCCTATCTGATGTAACGAATACTAATGTCATGCAATAAAATGCAAATTAACTACTAGGGGTGTGACGAGACCCCAATCCCACGAGACGAGACGAGACACGAGATTGGGTTCACGAGACGAGATTTTTATAGTATTTTTAAGAAATCCTCAATAATGAAACGTATGAAGGGAAAATAGTCTTATATTCAACTGAAAATCATAAAATGCAAAAATGTTGGTGCATTTTGAAATCAACTTGTTATGCATGTCATTTTACTTCTATTTTAATGAATTATTTGCAGTAAAACAACATGCTAACACTGCTAAATGTTGCTAAAAAATCAACCAATTGTTTTCTGCCCTGTATCATTTCACATGAGAAATCTCACTGAATAGATTGAACATAAAATAAACAGTATAAATAAAAAATTCAAATAACACTTTAAGTGTCACTTTAACTGCAGTACAAAGTTGACCATTTCCCAGTCACTATTGATTGTGTGGCTGTAACTGTTATAAAGCTCTGCGTACACCGAGACGTCCAACCGTCAGCAGTGATAGCTATGCTTTCTGCCTCTTTAGGGGCCGTTTACATATCGCGTCTAATAAAGCGTGTAAAGCGCGGCCGCGTCGCTTCCTCCTTCTTTTGCAAGCGTTCGGGAGCTCGCGCTTCTGTAGCGTCTGTCGTTGCTATGCAACCATGAACTGTGCTCTCCACGACCATCGCTTGGTTCTTGTCACATGACCTGCGGTGCGCTTGCGGCATTCTGAAATGTTTTCATCTCGCCGCGGCACAGGGGCGCCAGGAAAAAACGAGCGCGACGCACCGCATGCGCGTCACTTCCATTTTCCATCTTGAACAATAATTTCACCCTCACACTGATAGCACGACCAGACAACTTTTCACCTCGACGAGAAATCTCGTGGTACGAGATCTCGTCACACCCCTATTAACTACTTATTCTGGGGATCCACTGTTTATTTTCAACCTGCTTCAGCACAGCTGAGCTTCACATCAATGTGATTTTCAAGTGTTTGATTAAGGTTGGAGGGCAGTGGATCACCATGGGAGCGTTTTGTTTCTTATTTTATCTTATGAAATATTTTTATTATTATAAGCATGTTCTATTAATGTAGTTTTAGTCATGTTCCACTCACCACACACCACGAAAGGAGCTGACCTCCTCCAGCAATATGAAGAAATCACTGAAGACCCGAAACTGGTTTGTTGGATTGAAGTAAGGCGGTCCTACTCGCCTGCGCGATCACTTTCTGTGCTCCGATCGATAGTTGTCATTAATAATCTTTCTTAATAATCCTCGAGGACTGTGTGGCGAAGAGCACGAACTGACGGGAAGAGCGGGAATCACACGATTATAAAGGAGTTCGGCGAGTGACGTCACAGTGGGCTTTAGAACGCGTCAAATCTCATTTAATATTCAAAAACGCTCGGCCTCTCTCCCTCGATGTTGATTGGCTGATGAGAGTCGCGTCTTTTAAACCGCTCGCGCTGTGCTGAGGGTCAATGCTGATGGAAGAAGAAAAGCTTCTGATTCACTCGCTTCATCTTGAGAACTGATCGGAAAAGCTTTGATACTGGGCCTGTTTTCTTGTGTTTATGGGCTGGCTGTTGTTGCCACGGAAACACTATCACGACACTGTATAATGATTCAGCTGAAACGGATTCGCTGCCAGTACAAACGTCTCGGTGTATTTGGGCATTAACTAACGTTACAGGCTATAAAATTATATGTGTATCTCCATAATGCTGTGAGCTTACAAAACTGACGGATGAAACAGGTATTCGGGTGACATTTCTGTGCCCCAGGACACTGTATGTGTAAATGTACATGAACATTAACCCTGAAATACAATATTATTTATATTGCTGTGAACATTAACTGAAATTTTAAAATATATAATTTAAAACATTAATGAAAACTACTGTGAACACTAAAAAAGGCATTTGTTACACATCCCAGTTAGCCTATATAAACCTAAACTTCATTAAAATCTCTCATATCTTATTTTTTGCATTGTGTGAATCCATATACCATTTATGCTTTAAAAAAAATCACAATAAATAATGTTATAGAAATACGACATTACAAGTTATAGCAATCCGTATCGGTAACTGTGTTTCTTTATGTGTTGCAATATTTTCACAAATGAAGTTGGTCAGAATGATTTGTGTAAAATAATGTTAACTCGGTCACTATAACAAAAGATTTAAAACAGTTAATAGCTATTCTTAGCTAACGTATTTTTTAGCTTCCCAGGCAACTTTAATCTAAGTTTTTTATTTATACTGGTTATGTTAGCATGCATCTGATAGTTAATGTTAGTCTTATAAAACGATAAGTTAGATTACTGATTGCATGACGTGTTTGTCATGCAAACTGTCCCATACCGGCGTGATCAAAAAGATCTTAAACTAGATGGAACTAGATTAAATATTTTGACTGTTGCGATTACAAATCGGTTTAATGACCTGTAACTCTGCCTGAGTATCGGACAAGTGTTCACTGTTGGCCAGAGGAGAACTGACTCCCCGACTAAGCCTGGTTTCTCCCAAGGTTTTTTTCTCCATTTGTTGAAGTTTTGGTTCCTTGCCGCTGTTGCCTTTGGCTTGCTTAAGTTGGGGACACTTGCTTGATATTCAGCAGTGTTTTTGATATGCCTGCATTGGCGCCGTTGTATGTGAGCCGGACGATTACGTCACTGTTTTCTGCAGGGCTGATATACCTAAATTAACTAGACTAATAACTACTGATATTTGCAACAGAATGAATCAATAATATATAGAATAAGCTGCACAATGACACCATTTTCTTATTAATGTTAAGCTGCTTTGCCACAATTTGCATTGTAAAAAGCGCTATATAAATAAAGATGACTTGACTTGACTTGTGTCACGCTCTGGGTTGCAGGTGAACAGGACGTGTACGGCAAACTTTATATCTAAAGGGTTTTAATTCCAAATAGGCAACGAGACTTCAGACAGGTTGGAAACCGACGAACACTGAACATAACCAGGAGAATATATAGGGGAGATAATGAGAGATAAATGTAATCAGGGTAAACTGAAACAGGTGCAGGTAATTACCTCACACTGCGAACACACTGAGGGAAAATGAACAGAATGACAGAACTAAATTTAAACAAGACTGTCCATGGTTGTGACAGTTTGTTTAACATCTTAATTTTAACGGGTTACTGTTCGAACTAAAATAGCTAATGAGCTAGCTAACTTTGGCACAGTTATTTGGTAGCTAATTGGACACCGTGCCTCTTAATTTTAACCAGCCTAATTTGCTGCCTAACATTATATTCAACCAGCACAACTTTGTCTTCCTCAGCCGCCATTTGTAATTGCAGTGTAACATCCAAGTAATGCTTAGTGCATGAGAGAAATGGATAGGTAACTCTTAGTTGAACCAGCCCTAAATTTTGATTTTGAATATATATTTTCTTTGTTTACAGGGGCAAAATGCTGTTGTTCAATTCAGGAAGAGCAGAAATATGTCAAGCTGTCTGAGCTGACGTTTGATGCTTTCTTGAAAGAAGATGGGTACATTAGGTTAAAGCTATAGCCTGTACATCATGCAATGACAAAATAATACAGCTTTAGCCAATTATGTTATGATATCTAGTTAGGTCAATAATCATTTCTGTTGTGCTTGATATTTTCAGTTACACAACATTGGCTGCAGATAGTTGTCTTTCATAATTTAGTGAAGACATGAGGCAAACTAAAAATATGAACTTTGATTCTTGTGAGAAGGGAATGCATGGTTTTTTATTCTTTTAAACAGCGTGTCTAAAATTCAACATACCAGAAAGGTGTATGACCAGTCAGACACAGAAGTTGACAGGGAGGTTTTTGAAGAAATAGTGAAGGAGTCTCCTGGAACTCTGAGAATCATGCTGGGCAATGGAGCACTTGGTGTTCATTCAGACAATTCACAAATTAGTTTGTTTAGTTTAAAGGCCGGAATGAGAACATTTATTGTCTTAAAATACCGGTAACTTTTTCTTGTATTATGTTTCTATATTTTGTACCAATTTCATAATGAACAGGTGCCTCTCAATTATCATCATGCTCGGGTACATCTGATGACACCGTCATCCTGAATTTCACGATGTGTGACCCTGTTGAAAAAGAAGCCGCTGCCGAAGGAAGCCAGCCTAAAAGGCCATGCCACATAAACTACGAGGCAAAAGCGCTAAGTGGTTGAAATTGCTAAATCCAAGTTGTTTAAATTAAGTCCAATCTGAATGTTGTTTCACCAAGGGAAGTGTTCCTTATATAACAATTGTTTTCCGTCATTATTACATATGGTTTTACAATAACAGAAAGCACATTTTATTCCACCTATAGTTGACTGAAAAAAACTTAACACCAAAGCCTGGTGGTGAACAAATTATGCAAGAGTATGGAAAAACCAAATCCCTGACAGATGCCACCAGAAGACAGATGATTAACAGATGATTGCTGCTGACATGACAGAAACACAGGGGTAAGCATTAAGCATATAGCCGGGCTGTAAATAAACATTGTTATTATTTTACAAATATTAATTATGTAAATTGTGTTGTAGATGTCATTTGAATGTGATGTTAACTTTGAATTCATATGCTAGGACATCCCCCCCAAAAAGTGTCAGAGTGATGTATGCACAGGGGATAGAAGCTTTGTTTCCCTATCTAGAAGACCCATACTCACAACATGGACATATTCACTCTTTGAAATGTTTATAGTACTCCTTTATAATTCATTTATAATCACTTAGGAACATCACTACGATCCAGAGAGTGGTTCAGGATACCTTGCATGGCGACTGAAGACCATACAAAGAAAAACAGCAGAGGAAAGAGGTGCCTCAGTCAGCAAATCTGCTAAAGATACGTTTACTGATCAGTGACGTGATTATATTGGTGACCTGTGAATTGTACAGAAATGAGTTTTTAATATTTAAAAAGAGAGCCATCAGATGAGGATGTGGAAGCAGCTCTTGCTGTTTTGAGACACTTTGCTGAAGAAAAGATGAAAATGACCTTCATATATCGGCAAGCAATGGTCAACGATGAAGCCGAATCATCAGATGTCTTCTTGGCCTTCCCACGATTTCTGGACACACCAGGACTGGTATGACATCTTAATTCACAGCATCACCAAAATATCCAATGTAGCATAACGTATCACTCATCACTTCTGTGTGTTAGATTGCAGATAGAACAAGATTTCAGATTTATGTTTGGTGAGGCCACGGCCAACAAATTCTTGGAGAAGTGGCCAACCACTTTTAAAGCAAAAGTAATAAAGGAAAGCCATGGACTTGTAGCCACCACAGAACTCTTGGATTTGATGCGCAATGCTGAGTCAGCTGTACATTTTCATCATAGTGCGAGTTGTCATTTTGAATGCTATGCTATGGCATAATGTTAACCAGGTTTTTATTAACTTATTTGTAGGCTGGGACAGTGTCATGTCCGCCATCTTGCTGCTGCTACATCTGCTACCACCATCTGCACAAGGTAGAAAGAGGCCGGGAAAGCTTTCTGCGTATCAAGCTGTAGCTCAGCTCATCAGATTTCAAAAGGTATGCTTAAAGAGTTAGTTCACTTATAATTATTTTCTTTGCTGATTATTTACTAACCGCCATGTCATCCATGAGGTCCATGTCTTTCTTTCTTCAGTCGAAAATAAATTAGCGTTTTTGAGGAAAACATTCCAGGATTTTTCTCCATATAATGGACTTCAATGGTGACCAACAGTTTCAGGGTTCAGATGAAGGTTCAAAGTCGGTCTCAATGTAGCTTCAAAGTCTCGATATGATCCCCGCAGAGAAATAAGGGTCTTATATAGAGAAACGATCAGTCATTTTCAAAATAAAAATGCCACAACGTGTTGTAGAATCTCAAGATGCGCCACTCATTACGTCATGACGTCAGAAAGGTTAATTGTGGTTAAAAAGTATATTTTTATTTTAAAAACAGACGGTCATTTCTCTATACAAGACCCTTATTTTTATAAGTAAGTAAGTAATCCTTAATTTATATTTGACTGAAGAAAGAAAGACATGAATGAATGACATGGAGGTGAGTAAATTATCAGCGAAAACATTTTTCAAAGCGAACTAATTCTTTAACAGTTGTTTAAAATATATCTTCCATCACCTCAATCTTGAGCACAGTTGGAGGTGATCTGATCTGTTGTCAGAAGGGAGTTGCCGAATGGGTTTTGTTGTATGTTGGTGTTTTGTTGAAGGTAGGGCAGTCAGCCCGACCTTCTCGCCCAGGCATCCACACAGAGCACCAGTCACTCCTGCTTCATTGTGCTTGACAAGCATGCACTTCCATGCAAGGCAACAGGTTCAGTTGGAGCTTTTGACGAACTCTTTAAAGCCCATTACGTCTTTGGTGCGTTATACAGTTCCTCCCTGAGCAGCTTTTTCACTTGTGTGCAAACAACCATCTATAACATCGACACGGGGGAAACACAGGAGACTCCTAGAGTTGCAGAGTTGCGGGCAAGAATGGTGCATTAGTTGAGATAAAGCTGTGAAGTGTTTTCTTAGCAAAAGTGACCATGGAGATCCAAACAACCTTGTTAAGCACTTGAAGGAAATTCATGGGCTATGAACAGGCAGCTGTTCGTGTATGTCTTCATGGACTCTGTTTGTGTTCACTTTCAGTTTCAGTCACGTGTTCCTTTTGTCTGTTTGTTCCCGCCTTCATCATTAGTTCATTCCATTCATTATTCTCATTATCGTCTTGTGTTTCTTTTATATAAGCCCTGTGTTTCTTCTGTTCCTTTGGCGTTCGTTATATATGGTTTAGATGTCTTGTGTGGTTATTATTAAAAGTGAATTTGGTTATTCTCCCTTGTCTTCCGTCTTCTTGCCCAGCAAGACCGTAACAGCAGGACTGTTTTTCTGAAGTGCGGTCAAGAAGGATGCTCACGTTCTTTTGGTAGTTTTTCTGGTTTAAGAAAGCATCTTAATAAGTGCCATGGCAGCAGTTTAGTAGATTATTTTATGATGTTTGACATGTTTCGGTCAGAGACAAGGCAATGGGTTTGCAATGTAAATTCAATGACATTGAAATGCTTTATTTTTTTTACAATAAATTGTGAGTTCTGTGATCTAGTGTTATTGTGCTTGTTTCTATTTGAATTGTAGTTGATATTTCTATAATTCAGTAACACTGCATCTTATGATTTATATATTTTTTAAAACCGCGTAGAGAAATGAAAAGTAAATTACACTTAAAGTGTAATATTTTTAAAGTAAAACTGTAGATAAATTAAATCTATACTGTGTAATTATATTACTCTTAACAGTGTGATTAAACTACAGTGTTAAATACTTTTACACAGTTCATTGTTATTTTTACAAAATATTGAGTAAAATTAACTCTAAAAAGTTGACACTGACCAAAGAGTAAATTTTGCACTGATTTCGAGTGGGACCAAATGTTATCTGAAACAGAGTCAAATTCAACTCTTTAGGAGTTAAATTAACACTTCTGTTTTCACTGCTGAAGGGGTGATTCTGGAATCCACTGCCGCGTCAATATATAGATATTGTTACGTCCAAGGACGTATTCAATGCATAATACTTGTGTGCCTGGGTGTTCTCTTTTTCTTTCTCTCTTTCTGTCTCTCTCTTCCACGTTGAAACAGGTGTGCCAATCAGCGGTGTCCAATAATTCAATCTGATGTCTGAGATGATTGGATAATGACAGGAACAAGTGGAGATAAGAGGGGGAGGATCCATGGAAGCACAGAGAGAGAGACTTTTCTATTGCCTGGTGCAACCCTTCCAGACTCAATGAAAGTTGACTGTGTAATCTGTCCCTGACTAAGGGAACTCAGGGCTGTGGTGTGTGCTTTGACCGGAAAGAACTGGAGTCATGTAATTTATCTTTTTTTTGGTCTATTTTCTTCTGTGTTAAATTAGTTATTGTTATTATGATCACACTTTTCTTGCAGTAAGATTCTGTAGGGGGAGGACGCCATTTATTTGTTTTACTTGTTTTCTCCTGGTTTGTGGCAGACAGGGAGAGAGGGAAGTGTTTTGTGTTTAATTTATACTTTGGAGTCTAGGTAATTTATTTCTTGTTTTTGGGTTAGTTAGTTTGCTTTTATCTGTTATTTTGGCGTAGTCCTCCCCTGAAGTTCTTGTTTATGTTTGTTAATAATTCTTTTGATTATGACTTTCTATTGATATTATGATTTTCAAATTAAAAGATTAATTTGAACTGGTGTTTGTGTTGACTCTGGGATGGGAGGTTGGATTGCCCAGGTTCTCTCTCCAAGTAGTGTTTTTGTTTGTTTGTTTTGTTACTAACTTCCCAGCCCTAGATGGGTAGTATGTAAAAACATTTTGAGCGATTTATCACGAAATTATCTTTCTAAACATTGAATTATTTAGAATGACTAACTTCAACTTATGTTAAAGCATTTAATTTCATTTTCATTTTCAAACACTAGAAAATAATGAAGTCGGTCAAATCGGTCACTCACAATTTCATGAAGTCATTATGCAGAAAATGTTTTGACAAGAACGAATGAACTTCATCAATGGTGACAATTACAATAATTCAACTCTGAAAGTCACAAAAAATCTTTGTTGCTGTTGAGATTCATACGTTGATTCTTCATGTCCAGCTCATTTTCTGTATAATCACTTAAATCAGAAGAGCAGGTTGTTATAATACGGACGCCACGATATCACAAGATTACAGCAAAACGAAGTTAATATGCTCTGAGATCAAGTGATATCAGGATGATATCATCACCAATAAATCATCTGATCAGACTTTCTCCTGCATTTGTTGCCATAACAAACATGTGTCAAAACCACAGTTGAAAGAGTCAAGGGTCAAGAGCCCGACCAAAGCAAGTACTGACCACCTCAAGGGCGACATCAAACTGTATCAATAAGACATCAACATCTAAACCGGTTCATTCTCAATAAGAAGTTTAGCATGAAATAAATCAAGTCTGGACTGTAACCAGTGAAGATGCTGAGAACTTCAGAGATCTGTTAGTGTTTCGTGTTCTGTTGTTGGCAGTCATTTGAATTAAATCAGGAAATACCTGTAAAAACAATTCTTGCTAAAATCAAATTGATTTAACTTTAATCGATTTATAAATGTATAGAAAAATTCTGTCCTACCGACTCTGTTGTCTCTTCAAAACAGTCATCTGAGTTCAGCCAACAGGAACGAGACACTTCCCTCTTCCCAGCGGGGCGGAGCTGGGAGGTGTCCGTGGTCACGGTCGGCTTTCTCGGCTGGTGGCTTTCAAGATCGTTTTGAGTGGGTCGCATTGTGTGCAGTCAAATAAACTACAACAAAATACCACGTAATACTCTGTTTTCTGATGCCTCTTTTATTTTGAAAGGCGCATGTGAAAGCCGGTGACACTCCTGTCCTGAGAGAAACGAGTTGTCCTTATTCAGATGATATGTTGTAAATATATATATATTTCAGTAAAACTCAGTGAATGTACTTTCCTGTCGTGTCAGCCGTTATACTGTGCTCACGGCGGCACTTTTCAATACGGCGCGCTGTATATCACTTCACTAAAATAAACCACGAGTTTGCGACAGTTCTGTCGTCAATTAATCCATGAAGTAACCAAAAGGGCGATTAAAGCTGCTGTACATGCATATATTTATTAAATAAATGAGTCACATGTCTCTGCCCTGAAATATTCTGCTATGTGAGGTCACTGTCACAGACGTATTTAGTTCGGTCTCGTCTGGTCATGTTTAATTCAGTCTTCATGTCTGCACCTGTCATCGTTAGTCCCTGATTAATTTAACTTCCTAATTCATTATCTCAATTACAATTGACCCTTCACAAACGGTTTGATTGACAGGCGATCTGACCAATCATAACCCTGAATCCGCCATTTTGCTTTAATATAGAAGCATTATTTTATATTATTTATTTGTTACAATACTTTCATTTCTCACTGGTTCCTGCATGGGAGAAGATTCTGCATCAGTTGCAGAGTCATAAAGTGGTGGAGCTGTGTCAGGATCAGGTCATTTTTGTTTTCTCAGGTTTAGAGCATCATCCATGAGTGTGGCTGCTTGTTTTGTCATGGCACAAAAAAGTAGTAAAAAGGTCAAGATTTCAAGACGATTTTTCACTACAAAGAATTTTGTGACTCATTAAATATAAGAATACTTAAATCACCCACAAATGCAAAAGCAGTCAATAGGTTTAACAAAGACACAAAGATGGTACACTCCTATATTTCTGAATGGAGTCTTCTTCTAAATGAAAGAGCAGTGGCTGATGGGTAAAGTCATGGCGTCGCTGCAGCGACTGTTAGAAGCTCCGGTAGGAACTGAGCATTGGCTGGCCTAGCCTGAAAAAAAGCTATTTGAGCATAAGAAACAACATTACGGGAAGTTCATTTCAGATCGTGTTGCTGATTTGAATGATATAATTTAGTTGCGAGTTCAGGGAGCGGTGTCTGATTTTCATCTAGACAGGACTTGTCTTGTATGAGCGGCCGGAGGCATTACTAAGATGGTCACCGTGTTAACAACCTTTCCTTGAAAGGGACTTTGGCTTCAAGTTAAAGCATTATTTAATATTGTACTGAGAGGAATAATGAAGATACTTTGTTCGAAATATTCCATCTGTCTTGCTTAAGTTGGGGACACTTGCTTGATATTCAGCAGTGTTTTTGATATGCCTGCATTGGCGCCGTTGTATGTGAACTGAGCTGAGCCGGACGATTACGTCACTGATTTCTGCAGTGCTGATATACATAAATTAACTAGACTAATAACTATTGATATTTGCAACGGAATGAATCAATAATATATAGAATAAGCTGCACAATGACCCCATTTTCTTATTAATGTAAAGCTGCTTTGCCACAATTTGCATTGTAAAAAGCGCTATATAAATAAAGATGACTTGACTTGACTTGACTTGTCATTGTGACATCACTCTGATATATGAAACATTAATTTGGCTGGTGGTTTGTAAAATATAAGTCCAAATTGAGAAATAAAAGAAATTTAATTACAGATCTTGAGTCTTTCTTGTGTGCTTGCTTTAGTTCAGAGGAGGAATCCATCAGTGCTGAAAGACACACACACACACACACACTTACTTACATACCATACCATACACACAAATACACACACACTAACATACCATACAAACACACACACACACTTACATAGCATACCATACACACACTTACATACCATACAAACACATACACACACTTATATAGCATACAAACACTGACGTACCATACACACACACACACTTACATAGCACACACACAGCAAACCACACACACACACACTACACAAACACACTTACATTCCACACACACACTTACATACAATACACAAACACACTGATGTACCATACACGTACACACACACACACTTACACAGCATACCATACACACATACTTATATACAATACACAAACACACTGACGTACCATACACACACACACACACACTTACACAGCATACCATACACACATACTTATATACAATACACAAACACACTGACGTACCATACACACACACACTTACATACCATACACACACACACACACACACACTTACACATACAGAAGACAGAAGTTGGCGTCACGCGATAAGCTTACAGTCATTCAGCTTAAACGAACATAGTGGCAGAGCAACAAGAGGAAGGCGAGGAAGTGCGTTCATTAGTTCACAAAAAGGGTGATACTCCAATTGTTTGGAAGTATTTGGGTTCAGTGAAAGTGATGCTGATTAGGTAACTTACCAGTCCTATGCAAACTGCTCCTGTGCCGTACAATTGTCGCAGGGTAACACAAACCTCATCAACCACCTTAGAAGCCACCATAAAATACAATATCACAGACAACAACGATACCGGGGACATTGCTCAACGCAATGCCATATTCGCCTTGCTCTCAAAGACACGCGGAAATAACGTGTTTCAACTTAGCCAAGGATATTTGTCCAATAAACATCGTAAATTAAAAAAATGACTGCCACACTTGACAAAAGATACAGCATATCCTCACGCATCTATTTTTCTGACTGCCTGTGCTGTATGCGAAATACCGACTGGAAATAGAACGAGAAATTCACAGTGCTGAATATTTTGCTGCCACAACCAACTTGTGGTCAAGTAGAACTACGGAGCCGTATCTGGGCTTTACTGTTCATTTTATTGACAGCGAGTTTGAAATAAAAATCAAGCTTTTGCAAACTTCATTGTTCCCACAAGACCATGCAGCGTAATCTATTGCAACGCGCCTCAAAGCAGCGATTTCTGCATGGGGTTTGATTGAGAGACTCGTCTGCATGATAACAGACAACAACATCTAATATGATCAGGGCAGCATCTCTGAATAACTGGACGAGACTACATTGCTCTGGACATAGACCTCATTTAGCTAAGGGTGTGTTATTTTAACATTTTTCCCTAATATAGTGTAACTACTTCGCCCATTATAAAGATATTACAGCGACACCTGGCGTCATACAGTATATTCAGCATATTCTGCCAAACAGATTTAAAAGTTTACGGTAAAGCGAGCGATATTTGGCTGGTCATACAATACTGTATGTGAACATATGTGCACCCAGCAGAATTTAGAAAAAGGCAGTGTTTACTGATAGTCTCATGTAGGTGTACATACTTTGTAAACATTTTTAAAAATTGTCACATTAAAATAATGTTTGTTAGCATTAAAATACATTAGGTATCATAAGCTAATGATAAGTAATAAATCTGGATCAGTATTTTGTTTTTATTAATTTAGGTTTTATTTATAATGTTTTTATATATATATTAGGGCTGGGCAAGTTAACGCGTTTTTATTGTGTTAACGCATTAATTAAGTAACGCCGACAATTAATTTATCGCGCGTTAACGCACTTTTTATTTTGAAAGTCCGTTGCTCACTGCGTTTGAATACAGACTGTAATAATACAACCGAATACAACACAAAGCACGGGTCGCAGGAGGGGTGGGGTGTTTATCAGTAGCTACTGGCTGCTTGCGATGAGCGTCATCACGCGTCTCAACCAATGAAAGCATTTGTTGTTTGCCTAAGAGAGCTACAGCGCGAAACAGAAAATATCTGGTGCGGACAGAAAAATGGAAAAAGGTACCGAAATCTTAAATAGACATTTTTATTTTAAACCTCTTCCACACGGCGGAGTTGATAGAACTAAAGCTATTTGTAACCACTGCAAAGCTGAATTGTCCTATCATCGGAGTACTTCGAGTCTGAAATATTGATGCCAGGAAACTGTACTTGGCCAGTTATAATGTTATTATCGAGGTTCATATATATATATATATATATATATATATATATATATATATATATATATATACAATCTAAAAACGTTAATGTTTTATTTAATAAAACATTAATGTTTTATTTATACATTAGTTATATTTAATTTGATTACATTAATGTTTAAGTTAAGATTTTCAAGAAATGTTAACTGCTACTAACTTTTAACTGCTGTAAAAAAGCACTTTATTTGTTTAAAATTTTGACAAACCAAATTTTATTGCACTTTTGTTCATACAGCTGTACTTTGAAAGAATAAAATTACACAATACACTACTTTTGATTTCATTATTGAATTCTGTGCATGCTGCGATTAATCGCAGAAAATCATGCGATTAATCGCGATTAAAATATTTAATCGTTGCCCAGCACTAATATATATATATTAGGGCTGTGTATCGCCAACAATGTCGCGATACGATACGCATCACGATATGGTTCAATTTGGAATTTAAATTTCTTTTGAGCAGAGTTTAGTAACAATAATGTGTTTGTTGAATAACCAGTGTTATAACAGTTGTGATAACTGAAAATTAAAAAAACTTTTTTTGTCATTAAAAAAAACTGTTTTAAATGAAATATAAAAAATTGTCACAAAAAAACCTTATAATGACTCTTCCTTGCTTTTAAAGTCACTGCCTCAGTAACTGAAGTCACAATTATAGTCATTTCTTATTACTGTTAGGGTTCGGAAAGAAGAGGATTCAATTTGCAGGTTAACACCGTTTATTGATGATGAGGAGTTTAAAGGAAAACAATTCACAGCCAGGTTAACAACATAATGTCCATAGTCCGTAATAACCTCCGAAACACAATGTCTCTGGGACAACAGAGCCCAGCCAAGGACGGGCTGCTGCTCGGGATGCTCAAATGAAGAAGACGAACTAGGCAGGAAAGTCCATGGGCAGTGATGGCAGGTGAGGCGGACAGAAGAGGAAGGGTGATAGCAGGGAGATCCCGACCATCCAGCCGCCAGGAGAATAGGGAGGCTGGGAAAAACGAGATCAAAAAGGAGAAACAAAAACTAGACTATACTAATAAGGCAAATCTCAAAGGAAAAGATAAAAATTAAATTAAACTGGAAAAAACAGCAATCAAAACAAAACTGAGAACTCCGAGAGAACTCAAGTCACTGCAAAGGTAATTCAACAGAAAGTACTGAAGATCAAACTGAGGAAAATAAATCTTGACTAGAAACCAGGAAGCGCACATAAGCAAGACGTGACCAACAAAACACATGACACGATCTGGCACAGGACAAGAAACACGGAGGGAATATAAAGGGCAATAAATGGGAAACCACATGTGAAATTAATAATGAGCTAACAGGATAACAAGCGGGCGGGACAACAATCGACAGTTGAACGCATGGCACAAACACAAACAAACGCACATGGCAAACGCACATGCGCGCTAACACACACACACACATACAGACGCGCGCGCGCGCACCCGCGCCAGCAGCGCGTGAGCGAACACACAGCAAGCGCTCAGACGAACAGTGGTAAAAAACCAGACAGATCAAACCGCCGTCCTGACAATTACTTCCTATGATAAGCAAGCATACCAAATCACAGAATATTTAAGTTCTCATTCTGTTTGGTTTCAGACCTTAATTAACACATGGCTCAAACTTACAAAACATTGAGTAACCATCCTCAAACGTTTGGCGGTGGCAAAGAGGTTTTCCAGCGTCAACTTCCGTCTGTGGTCCAACACGCAGTTGCACGGAGTGCGAAATAATTTGCCCCCACTGCATTGTGACACACCGGGAAACTGCTTCGCGCGGTCTTTTGCACTTATTTTTGTTGGTAAATGAGAATGATTTGCGTGCTTCACCCTGGTTTCACCGCGGGGTTTGCAGATGATGTTCACGTTGCATCATTACGTCACTTCATAAGGTTCCCATGGCAATAGGGGAAAATAATGGCGCTTTACTTGTGTGAAGTAAACGCAACATTTTTCAACTCTCTGCGAAGATATATGTGACTTTTTTGCAACGAAAATACAAGCATTATGACATCATGCTAGCCCCGCATATTTTGCTTGCTGAAATCGGCAAGTGCAGCGTATTTGAAAAAATGCGACCCCCGCGTAAATATCAGGCGATCGCATAATCGCGTTTTACTTCACTTTTGCTTTGCTGTTCTTGTACATCGCATGACTCATGTCTAATGTCTGGTTTAGCGTAAGACCAAAAATTCTCCCATATTTTTTATTTTACTTTTGTCGGCGGTGGAAAAATCCTCTTATCCATTTTGAATGTCTTGCTCTGCTGCTTGCGTTGCTAGCGCCAATTGACGTCATGTGATTGGCTACATTTAAAAGCACGAGACTCGATACAGCAGCTGCTCGTCATGAGTTCATGACGATATATCGCTGTATCGATATTCTGAGCACAGCCCTAATATATATATATATATATATATATATATATATATATATATATATATATATATATATGGCTGTAATAAAAATACTGAAAAAAATAAAAGTTCTGAAGTGAAATAAAAGTTATTAACCAACAGAATAATCGTGATTAGTAATCGTGATTAAAATGTTGTGGAAAATAATCGTGATTATCATTTTTCTTGTTATCGTGCAGCCCTAATACACACACACGCACACTTACACAGCATACCATACACACACTGACGTACCATACACATACACACACACACTTACATTATACCATACACATACATACCACACACACTCACACAAACAAACACACATACACTTACACAGCATACCATAAACACACTGACGTACCATACACATACACACACACACACACAATAGACAAACACACTGACGTACCATACAGACACACAGTTACATACCACACACACACACTTACATACAATAGACAAACACAGTGACGTACCATACACACACAACTACATACCACACACACACACTTACATACAATAGACAAACACAGTGATGTAACATACACACACACTTACATACCACACACACACTTACACAGCATACCATACACAAACTGACATACCATACACACACACCCACACAGCATACCATACACAAACTGACGTACCATACACACACATGCACACTTACACAGCATACCATACACACACACTTTACATACCACACACACACACACAAACACACACACACTTACATACAATACACAAACACACTGACGTACCATACACATACACACACTTACATAGCATACCATACACACACACTATATATATATATATATATATATATATATATATATATATATATATATATATATACACACACACACACAATGTAATTATTTAAAAATCACACATGTGATTTTCTGGATTTTTGTTTTAGATTCCGTCACTCACAGTTGAAGAGCACCTGTGATCAAACTGATGCTTTGTAAGTATATAATTAATTAAGGCTATTAGTTGTTATTGTACAAGGTGTTCAGTGTTGCTCCTGGGGATCCACTTGTTTATTTCCAACCTGCTTCAGCACAGTTGAGCTTCACATCAATGTGATTTTCAAGTGTTTGATTAGGGTTGGAGGGCAGTGGATCACCATGGGAGCGTTTTGTTTCTTATTTTATCTTATGAAATATTTTTATTATTATAAGCATGTTATATTAATGTAGTTTTAGTCATGTTCCACTCACCACACACCACGAAAGGCGCTGACCTCCTCCAGCAATATGAAGAAATCACTGAAGACCCGAATCTGGTTTGTTGGATTGAAGTAAGGCGGTCCTACTCGCCCGCGCGATCACTTTCTGTGCTCCGATCGATAGTTGTCATTAATAATCTTTCTTAATAATCCTCGAGGACTGTGTGGCGAAGAGCACGAACTGACGGGAAGAGCGGGAATCACACGATTATAAAGGAGTTCGGCGAGTGACGTCACAGTGGGCTTTAGAACGCGTCAAATCTCATTTAATATTCAAAAACGCTCGGCCTCTCTCCCTCGATGTTGATTGGCTGATGAGAGTCGCGTCTTTTAAACCGCTCGCGCTGTGCTGAGGGTCAATGCTGATGGAAGAAGAAAAGCTTCTGATTCACTCGCTTCATCTTGAGAACTGATCGGAAAAGCTTTGATACTGGGCCTGTTTTCTTGTGTTTATGGGCTGGCTGTTGTTGCCACGGAAACACTATCACGACACTGTATAATGATTCAGCTGAAATGGATTCGCTGCGAGTACAAACGTCTCGGTGTATTTGGGCATTAACTAACGTTACAGGCTATAAAATTATATGTATCTCCATAATGCTGAGAGCTTACAAAACTGACGGATGAAACAGGTATTCGGGTGACATTTCTGTGCCCCAGGACACAGGGCCGGCGCCACGGGGGGGCGCCCCCTCACCGGGACTCTCCCGCCCCCTCAGATCACCATGAATGTTAAAGTAATTTTAATGATAAATAAAATATTTTATTTTAAAAAATTACATTTTCCAATTGCCCTTTCTTCCAGTTCCTAGAGTCAATATTAATCTTAAATAGCAACACTTTAGTAAAGAAAAGTCTGTTAGGCAAAGTCGAATTTTGATTGGTCCTGTCGTTTGATTAGCGCGCTTCCCCACCCCCACTCTAACGTCACATTACATTTCTCGCGCACCAGAACATACACAATTAATTACATTTTTGAAGTTACTACAGATGACCATTACTCTTGTTTCACAATGGATATTCGAAAGTGGATTAAAAAGACAGAGTCTACCATAACACCTGCTGCTGCTACTTCAAGTTCTGCTTCACCTGACGATGCAGGCCCGCTCACGCCACCGGTGGCAGTTACTCAGCCGTCCAAAAGCAAAGACTCACCGTCACTGTCCAGTGCACCAGAGGATCTCGGTAAAGACAAGCCAGTCCAGGTTCGTTTAAAACAATTTCCAAAGAAACAGCAACATAAAAATGACTGTCAGCGGTCATTTTCGCAAAATTGGTACAATGATAGGGAATGGCTAGAATATTCGCAGCAAGGAGTTTCGGCATTTTGTTTTCCTTGTCGTAAATTTGGCGGGAATGAATCTGTTTACAAGCACTGGTTTTAGCAATTGGAAGCACGCGACCGATAAAGCCAAAGGATTTTACAGACATGCTAACTGTAAAGAGCACCTGTCATGCATGGCTAATTGGAAAGAGCAGCAATTGCGGTGTTCCACAGGAAAAGCGATTTCAACACTCGTCAATTCTGACCAGCTTTCTCGTAACCGCCTATATGGGTCTGCAATTGTAGAATCAACATTGTGAAAAAAAGTGTGCAGTCAAATGTCCCGGTGTGTATGAAGCTTCAACGATTGTTTTTATCAATATATTTGTTGTACTTTAGTGTTTTCTAGACTCGATATTGTTTATTAAAATAAAAAAAACAAAACACCCTGTTTATGTGATCTCCGCCCCCTTTCAGTATTTCACACGCCCCCTCTTCAGGACTCGGCTGGCGCCGGTGTTACACCAGATTCTGTGACCATCGTATTCTGTGACCCTGGAGGGCGTGGTTATCCCTGTGCTGCGTGATTTACGCAAATTGCGTAAATTCTGACGATAAGCCAAAGAAGGTGAAATCTGTTCGAAACTGTTGTTTAGAAATGCTGGTTATTCACATCATAAATGCTTATGTGCCTGTCCAGATTAAACGCAATGTGGCTGTTTGCAGAGTAGTAGTAGTTGCAGAGAAATGTGTGTTTCCATCATGTGTAGTTCATTTAACATTCGCGCGAGAACGGCGCTGGCGCGCGTTCACGTTATCGAGAGTGCGCCGGGAGGAACGCTTTTTCTGTTTGATTCGCAATTCGGAAAATTATTTACTTATCGAATGATAAATTGTTTAATTTATTGTATATTATATAATTATACTGTATATAATATTTACAACAATTTTACACAGAATGGCTGTATCAAAAGGTCCCATTTGTTTTGAGGGAACCATTCATCTCCTCAGTGTCATACAGTAAAAGTCATTATGGGCTGACACAAACAGCAACAGATATACAGTAGGGTCACCAAATCTGACAAGGCAATTATTAAGGTCATCAAATTCTGTTACCCCCCTCTATTTCACCCAGAATGACTGTGATGATCTCCAAATTCACTCTGCTGATGTTTCATCTCCTCAGTGTCATACAGTACAAGTCATTATGGGCTGACACAAACAGCAACAGATGTACAGTAGGGTCACCAAATCTGACAAGGCCATTATAAAGGTCATCAAATTCTGTTACCCCCCTCTATTTCACCCAGAATGACTGTGATGATCTCCAAATTCACTCTGCTGATGTTTCATCTCCTCAGTGTCATACAGTAAAAATCATTATGGGCTGACACAAACTGTAACAGATATACAGTAGGGTCACCAAATCTGACAAGGCCATTATTAAGGTCATCAAATTCTGTTACCCCCCTCTATTTCACCCAGAATGACTGTGATGATCTCCAAATTCACTCTGCTGATGTTTCATCTCCTCAGTGTCATACAGTACAAGTCATTATGGGCTGACACAAACAGCAACAGATGTACAGTAGGGTCACCAAATCTGACAAGGCCATTATAAAGGTCATCAAATTCTGTTACCCCCCTCTATTTCACCCAGAATGACTGTGATGATCTCCAAATTCACTCTGCTGATGTTTCATCTCCTCAGTGTCATACAGTTAAAGTCATTATGGGCTGACACAAACAGCAACAGATGTACAGTAGGGTCACCAAATCTGACAAGGCCATTATAAAGGTCATCAAATTCTGTTACCCCCCTCTATTTCACCCAGAATGACTGTGATGATCTCCAAATTCACTCTGCTGATGTTTCATCTCCTCAGTGTCATACAGTTAAAGTCATTATGGGCTGACACAAACAGCAACAGATGTACAGTAGGGTCACCAAATCTGACAAGGCAATTATTAAGGTTATCAAATTCTGTTACCCCCCTCTATTTCACCCAGAATGACTGTGATGATCTCCAAATTCACTCTGCTGATGTTTCATCTCCTCAGTGTCATACAGTAAAAGTCATTATGGGCTGACACAAACAGCAACAGATGTACAGTAGGGTCACCAAATCTGACAAGGCCATTATTAAGGTCATCAAATTCTGTTACCCCCCTCTATTTCACCCAGAATGACTGTGATGATCTCCAAATTCACTCTGCTGATGTTTCATCTCCTCAGTGTCATACAGTAAAAGTCATTATGGGCTGACACAAACTGTAACAGATATACAGTAGGGTCACCAAATCTGACAAGGCCATTATTAAGGTCATCAAATTCTGTTACCCCCCTCTATTTCACCCAGAATGACTGTGATGATCTCCAAATTCACTCTGCTGATGTTTCATCTCCTCAGTGTCATACAGTAAAAGTCATTATGGGCTGACACAAACTGTAACAGATATACAGTAGGGTCACCAAATCTGACAAGGCCATTATTAAGGTCATCAAATTCTGTTACCCCCCTCTATTTCACCCAGAATGACTGTGATGATCTCCAAATTCACTCTGCTGATGTTTCATCTCCTCAGTGTCATACAGTAAAAGTCATTATGGGCTGACACAAACAGCAACAGATGTACAGTAGGGTCACCAAATCGGCTACCGAATTCTGGGGTACCCTTTATTTCATGATTTAAATAACACAAATGCAATAATTTATAATGAAATGTTTTAATATTATTCAAATATTACAACTATTTACATACATAAATATGAAGGGCCGGGAAAGTAAATATTTATAAATTATTTCAAATATTAAAACTATTTACAACTTATAAATCAAGTGGAGACAAAACTTAAAGTTGGCAACCGTCACAACTAAAGGTTTTCTTGGGGTCAGGCTCTCCTACACATCGTATGTGGAACCACCGGGCACACATATCACACTGGATCTGTATCAACAAACATAATAATAAATAAATTAATAATAAATAATACATTCAGGGTGAATATGAGATACATATACAGTACTGTGCAAAAGTTTTAGGCAGGTGTGAAAAAATGCTGTAAAGTAAGAATGCTTTCAAAAATAAACTTGGTAATAGATTATATTTATCAATTAACAAAATGCAAAGTGAGTGAACAGAAGAAAAATCTAAATCAAATCCATATTTGGTGTGACCACCCTTTACCTTCAAAACAGCATCAATTCTTCAAGGTACACTTGCACAAAGTCAGGGATTTTGTAGGCATATAGTTAGGTGTATGATTAAACAATTATACCAAACAGGTGCTAATGATCATCAATTCAATATGTAGGTTGAAACACAATCATTAACTGAAACAGAAACAGCTGTGTAGGAGGAATAAAACTGGGTGAGGAACAGCCAAACTCAGCTAACAAGGTGAGGTTGCTGAAGACAGTTTACTGTCAAAAGTCATACACCATGGCAAGACTGAGCACAGCAACAAGACACAAGGTAGTTATACTGCATCAGCAAGGTCTCTCCCAGGCAGAAATTTCAAGGCAGACAGGGGTTTCCAGATGTGCTGTCCAAGCTCTTTTGAAGAAGCACAAAGAAACAGGCAACGTTGAGGACCGTAGACGCAGTGGTCGGCCAAGGAAACTTACTGCAGCAGATGAAAGACACATCATGCTTACTTCCCTTCGCAATCGGAAGATGTCGAGCAGTGCCATTAGCTCACAATTGGCAGAAAACAGTGGGACCCTGGTACACCCATCTACTGTCCGGAGAAGTCTGGTCAGAAGTGGCCTTCATGGAAGACTTGCGGCCAAAAAGCCATACCTCCGACGTGGAAACAAGGCCAAGCGACTCAACTATGCACGAAAACACAGGAACTGGGGTGCAGAAAAATGGCAGCAGGTGCTCTGGACTGATGAGTCAAAATTTGAAATATTTGGCTGTAGCAGAAGGCAGTTTGTTCGCCGAAGGGCTGGAGAGCGGTACACGAATGAGTGTCTGCAGGCAACAGTGAAGCATGGTGGAGGTTCCTTGCAAGTTTGGGGCTGCATTTCTGCAAATGGAGTTGGGGATTTGGTCAGAATTAATGGTATCCTCAATGCTGAGAAGTACAGGCAGATACTTATCCATCATGCAATACCATCAGGGAGGCATCTGATTGGCCCCAAATTTATTCTGCAGCATGACAACGACCCCAAACATACAGCGAAAGTCATTAAGAACTATCTTCAGTGTAAAGAAGAACAAGGAGTCCTGGAAGTGATGGTATGGCCCCCACAGAGCCCTGATCTCAACATCATCGAGTCTGTCTGGGATTACATGAAGAGAGAGAAGCAACTGAGGCTGCCTAAATCCACAGAGGAACTGTGGTTAGTTCTCCAAGATGTTTGGGCCAACCTACCTGCCGAGTTCCTTCAAAAACTGTGTGCAAGTGTACCTAGAAGAATTGATGCTGTTTTGAAGGCAAAGGGTGGTCACACCAAATATTGATTTGATGTAGATTTTTCTTCTGTTCACTCACTTTGCATTTTGTTAATTGATAAATATAAACTATTAACATGTCTATTTTTGAAAGCATTCTTACTTTACAGCATTTTTTCACACCTGCCTAAAACTTTTGCACAGTACTGTACCTGTGATGCATATTTATCCTACGTTAACAAAAACAGGCCATATACAGGGGCCACAGAATGTTCAGAGCCCAATGATGGACTTCATTTTAAAAATAGCTTCTTTTTATACCCAAGTTGTTTTCTTTCCTGTTTCCTCTGCATCCTCCTCCCCACAATGGTGGCACAAATCAGTAAGGTCATCTGATCACCAATGAAAAGAAATTCAACTTATCAATAAATGTATAAACGTGTTAATCATTTTAATACCGTATTCAATGTAAGGGATAATCCACTGCTAGCTGTGCATTAAATGATTTTGAAAGAGGCAAAGAGGCCAATTTTAACACACAACATCGTTGCCGCCGAGGAGTGCATTCAAATTGTTTAATGCACAGCTAACCTTTGATTTTCCTGCTTATATCATGGTCATTTGTAAGCACTGACAGCAAGTTACAGTAAAAGCTGTCTTTGCTGTTTGGACTGCTAAATTTGATTGGTGTCAGGGTTATATGTGTTTTAGTTCAGTGACTGTGTTTTGACCCAATTTTCCCAGTGTATCTGATTAGTTATCCCATTGACCTGTTATCTCATTAATTACCTCATTATCACCTGTGTATTTATACTCGTTGTTGTGTTCAGTTCTTTGTCTAGTCTTTTATTTGCCATTAGGGTTGTTTCTTTCTGAAATGTTGTACCTTGAATTCTTGAATTAAAGACTTTCAAGGGATATCTTACGTTTCGTGGGTTTTTATTGTGCAGCCACTCAAGACAACTGGGAGGGTTAAAATGATTAGGGTTATTTTTGTCAGCTACACTGGTGGACAGTAACAAAATCTTTTCACCTCCTTAGTGTAAGTTTCCAAAAAAATTTATCTGAGCATTTTTTTTTTTGGGGAAACGGACACCTTCAAATAGACACTTTCCAGGCAATCAGAATTGAGTCTTTAGACAGACCATGGTATAAGGTTAATTATTAAACAAAAGTACATAATTGAAGAAATGTACCACTCTCATTCAGCAGTGTCAAGGCGATCTGTCTTCTGTATTCATCTACTGCTGAGGTCTTGTTAAGAAATGTCAGAGGCTCCCCTGCCAGTATTTTCTCTGCATACTAATATGACAGGGGCTTATAACTGATTTGTCAGTGCATAGTACATACATACTTACAGTCATGGCCAAAAATATCGGCACCCTTGTATAATATGATCAAAGATGTCTGTAAAAATAAATCTGCATTGTTATCCTTTTGATCTTTAATTCAGAAAATGAGCAAAAAACTAACCTTTCATTGAAGGAAAAGAATTGAAAGTGGAGTGAAAAATTACACTATGAAATAAATGTTTTTCTCCAAAACACGTTGCCCACAATTACTGGCACCCCAAGTTTTTTAATGAGTAAAATATCTTTGAAGTATAATACCATTCATATTTACATTTTTTTTTTTAAAACACCAGGGCGATCATGAACATGAAATTGTCCAGCCATGACATCCTGTTCAACCGGGGTATAAACATGAGGAAACACAAAGGCCAATTTCCCATTCATTCATCACAATAGTTTAAACCATAGAAGATAGTACTGATGTGCAGCAAAACATTTTTAAGTTCCAGGCTCAATCATCCTAATGCACAGTGAGGAGAAGAGATTGAGTGTTCAAAGACTCTCCAAGAATAACAGCTGTAGAATTGCAAAGATTAGTTGAGTCTTGAGTCTCAGAAAGCCTAAAAAAATGACCACCTACATGCCCACAAGTTGTTTGGGAGGGTTTCAAGAAAAACCCTCTGCTGTCATCCAGAAACAATTTCCAGCATATTCAGTTATCAGACAAGACACTGGAACTTCAATTGGGACCGGCTTCTATGGTCAGATGGAACTAAAAAAAGAGCTTTTTAGATGGGTTTGGGGCACACATGGATAAAAAGTACCCAATGCCCACGGTTAAATATACTTCTGGATCTTTAATGTTAAAGATAAACAATGCAGATTTATTTTGTCATCTTTGATCATATTTACCAAGGGTGCCAATATTTTTGGCCATGTCTTTAAGTAATATATAAACCAAAAAACTATTGTTTTAAAATACTTTACAGGTATAATTAAGTAGACAGCAGTATAATAAAGTCAATAGAATGACAGACAAAAACATAAACATAACATACTTTCATTACAAATACACCACATGAAGTGCCATCCATTTGGTGACTGTGTGGAGCTGTGTTGGCTGTCCACCTGGAAACATTGCAGCCTCGTTTTCTGACAAAGGCCCTTAAAAGCCAAGACAAATGTAAAATTATGCCAGTTACATATGTGCACATATTTTAGTTTTGTATGTCAAAGGGAACGTTTTTCATATATGGAGAAAAATTACCTTGTGGACTCCAAACACTTTTTGATTTTGCATCGATCATTTCCCAGGGGATCCAACACAAGGCTCCTTTTTTCAGCTGGAAAGATTGCCTGCATATTTCAATATATTATAGTGTTATTATATCATTATAGACATGTTTTACAGCTACCGGTAATATTGCAGCTCTCAACAAATGTCAGCAATGCACAGAGTAAGGTACTTGATCTTACCACCAATATCCAGTGACCAGGCTCATGGACGGCTCCCAAAAGTACACAAAACTTTATTGGATCACACTACAACAAATAATAATCATTTACAAAATCATTTAATAAAATCTACTCAATTACAATCCACCTAAAAATGCCCTACAAAAATATTGTCCTGTGCCTACCTTCAGTCTTGAGTTTTTCCCCTCCCATATGCGTGTCATTTCGTACGAATCAATGTGAAATGCCTTGTTGTCTCTTATTTGGTTGTGTTCTTTAATTTTGTGGGCTATGTAAGCATTGATGACCTGTGAGAGAGATAAATAATGAGTAGGCTGTATAAAAGTAAATCAGTTAAGGATATGTAGCATTACCTTGTATATACAAATTATATACCATACAAATAGACAAACCTGTCATTCAATTCAGCTTACCTCACTTTCAAGCTCTTCATTGGGAGCTGTCCTCGCAATGTCCCAATAAAAAATTTTGTAGGGTCCCATTCGGGACAGCAAGACATGTGCTTTTTTGCCTCCCCAGGCATCCTGTATGCCTTTGTATGAAACAAATGTATTGAAATAACTTTAAAGTAGTGTACAAAAAAATTAGTTATTTATAAGTATATGAAATATATCACTGAATGTTAAAAAAGATCAAACCTTAAATTAAATACAGTACAAGAGCTTTACAATGTTAACTAAAACACAGGTTCATTACAAGCCTGAATAGAAACAGTTAAAACTGTTTAAACTGTTAAACAGAAATGTAGTTTGTTTATCAGAGTTACGTACATTTTTCAATAAAACTGGTCACATCAGCAGTTGATTGTCCAGCTGGTAGAGGAGAGAAGACAGCAGCTACAGTAGGAGAGGAGAGGAGAGGAGAGGAAAGAGCAGCTGGAGGAGGAGAGGAGAGAGCAGCTGGAGGAGGAGAGGAGAGAGCAGCTGAAAGAGGTGAGGAGTCAGCAGCTGGAAGAGGAGAGGAGTCAGCAGCTGGAGGAGGAGAGGAGTCAGCAGATGGAAGAGGAGATGAGTCAGCAGCTGGAGGAGGAGAGGAGTCAGCAGATGGAAGAGGAGATGAGTCAGCAGCTGGAGGAGGAGATGAGTCAGCAGCTGGAGGAGGAGAGGAGTCAGCAGCTGGAAGAGGAGATGAGTCGGCAGCTGGAGGAGGAGAGGAGTCAGCAGCTGGAAGAGGAGATGAGTCAGCAGCTGGAGGAGGAGAGGAGTCAGCAGCTGGAGGAGGAGAGGAAAGAGCAGTTGGAGGAGGAGAGGAGTCAGCAGCTGGAGGAGGAGAGGAGTCAGCAGCTGGAGGAGGAGAGGAGTCAGCAGCTGGAAGAGGAGAGGAGTCAGCAGCTGGAGGAGGAGAGGAAAGAGCAGTTGGAGGAGGAGAGGAGTCAGCAGCTGGAGGAGGAGAGGAGTCAGCAGCTGGAAGAGGAGATGAGTCAGCAGCTGGAGGAGGAGAGGAGTCAGCAGCTGGAGGAGGAGAGGAAAGAGCAGTTGGAGGAGGAGAGGAGTCAGCAGCTGAAAGAGGTGAGGAGTCAGCAGCTGGAAGAGGAGAGGAGTCAGCAGCTGGAGGAGGAGAGGAGTCAGCAGATGGAAGAGGAGATGAGTCAGCAGCTGGAGGAGGAGAGGAGTCAGCAGCTGGAGGAGGAGAGGAGTCAGCAGCTGGAAGAGGAGAGGAGTCAGCAGCTGGAGGAGGAGAGGAAAGAGCAGTTGGAGGAGGAGAGGAGTCAGCAGCTGGAGGAGGAGAGGAGTCAGCAGCTGGAAGAGGAGAGGAAAGAGCAGTTGGAGGAGGAGAGGAGTCAGCAGCTGGAGGAGGAGAGGAGTCAGCAGCTGGAAGAGGAGATGAGTCAGCAGCTGGAGGAGGAGAGGAGTCAGCAGCTGGAGGAGGAGAGGAAAGAGCAGTTGGAGGAGGAGAGGAGTCAGCAGCTGGAGGAGGAGAGGAGTCAGCAGCTGGAAGAGGAGAGGAAAGAGCAGTTGGAGGAGGAGAGGAGTCAGCAGCTGGAGGAGGATAGGGGGTTGCATCAGATGGCTGAGAGGGGCGAAGTTGTTGACGTCTCCTCAGATTGTGAGGTATCCGTGGGGTCTCTTCATGATGGTGCTTGAGATGGTCAATGCTGACCTTGTGTATGGATCGACCCGCTGAATCCACAAGATCAATACTTTTCCCTTCTATTTTGGTCACCGTAAAGGGACCAAAATATTCCGGGTCAAGTTTTCCTCCTTTCCGCTGCTCACTGCGGACATTCTTTCTCCACACCATGGCTCCCACCTGAAGGCTTTGGTGTGCCTTTTGAGATAGCCTTCTCCTTGTTCTTGCATGTGTTTTTTCAACATTGTCTTTAACGATGTTCATAATTTTTTCATGACGTTCGATGTCAATGGCCACAACCTCTTCATTATATTCACTTTCAAAGTGACTATCAACCTGTGGGAAAAGGTTAGTTATAAATAATTTATCTATATTTCATGATTATGTAATATAATCTTGTAATCCAGAATATTTACACTAAATCACCTGAAAATGTTCTGGGACCTCGGATGGGTAGCGTGCTTCTCTACCAAACATGAGATAAAATGGGGAGAACTGTGTTGTCAGTTGTTTTTTTGTCCGCAGGCCAAACATTGCAGCATCCAAATATTGGTCCCAGGTATTGGGCTTATCCTCAACCAGCTTAGCAAGGACTCTAAAAGCATTATGTGGTGAAATATAAAGAGAAGGCTTATACATACAAATATATGTAGAAAGACGATATGTACAATGGCCACGTCTTTTAAAATATAAAACGATTCATAACATTTCTCTGTATGAACGTACTGTTCTATGTACTATATTAAAAATGACAAATAATATTGTGTCTTCATTTTAGATGCAGTACATTCAGTCATGTCTGTTTTCTTTGTTTTTAATATTTATATAAAATAGAACGTATTTTGAAGACTACAGATTTGTTTGTAAACTGATTAGACTTAGATTACACCTAAGGTTTATGAAAGTTATTGGTTGGTGAAACGGTTACAGCACCACACACGTCTCTGACGGCCATTCACTTTTAGGGCAGAAAAATAAGGAAGAAACAAAATCAGTTTAAACACATTAAAGTTGCAGCAGTTCATGCTGGCATACCAAAAAATTGGTTGGTGTTAAACTAGGAACAACCTACACAACTTGCTGTTATGGAGATGCTCTGACACAGGCCTCAATACATCACTATTTTTGGCCCTTGTCAAAATCACTCAGACCTTTTAACTTGCCAATTTGTGTTGGTTTCAACACATGGAATTCAAAAACTGACTGTTCACTTGCTGCTTAATATATCCCAGCCCTTGACAGGTGTCATTGTAATAATATAATCAATGTTTTGTAATAACATAATCAATTCATTTAACCTGCTGATCAGTGGAAATATATGCTGTAGTGGATGCATTTTTCACCTTTGTATGGTGCCATTGAGCCTCTCCACCAACCCGTTGGTCTGAGGGTGGTACGGGGCACAGAGGCTCCTCTTAATTCCAAGAACTTCGCAGACCTTTGTGTTGATCTACAGAGATTAAGTTAAAATAATATTTTTTATGTTTTGAGTAATAGTTCAAGTGTTTACACAGGGAAAAAATACAGTACATAAAAGCATTTGTGTAGCTTAGTAGAAAATTAAAATACTTACAGTGTTAACAAACTCTCTGCCTTGATCAGTAAGAATCCTTTTTGGCACTTCAAACTGATATACAAATTTAAGGATGCACTCTGTAACCTCTCCAGCTGACTTGGATTTGAGAGGATAAGCTTGTGCCCATTTCGTGCAATAATCAATCATTACACAAATATATTGATTCTCCTGGTCAGTCTTCACTAATTTTCCGATTAGGTCCATCCCAACAAGTTCAAATGGACACTTTGTCTGTGAAGAGACAAAAATAAAATTCAATTCACATTTATTAGTATAACGCTTTTCACAATACATGTCATTTCAAACCAGCTGTGCAGAAAATACAATTACATTTACAATTACGTTACAATTTAGAATAATGTGGAAAAAGAACTATTAACACATTAATATTTTCAAATTGCATTTTTTTTTTAAATAGAAATTTGGAGTTTGTACCTTAATTGGTGTGTAGCTTGTCTCAAGCTTCAGGACCTTTTTATTTTGCTGGCACACTGAACACTCAGATACCTGGTAAGAGTAAACATATGAATTGATTGTATATTATACATTGTGATATGGAAAATAAATTTAATTTAAGTTCTAATAAGCCTACCCATTTCTCGATGTCTGATGACATGCCAGGCCAGTAAAAACGTTGAGAAATGGCATCCCTCGTTTTAAGCTGACCAACATGTGCACCTATGTCACTGTTATGAAATTCCTTAAACAGTGAGTCCGCCTCCTCTGCACTACGAACAACTTTACATTTTTGCTCTCCATGGTTTCTGAGGTAAAAAAGGTCATTATCTGAAAAAAAAATTAATTAGTTAATGAAGGTTAATAAAAAAATGTTAATAAAGCCTACCAAGTAGCATTTGTGTTTTGTACACATTTAATGTGAAAAAGGAATAGGCCTACCATTTAAAAGTTTGGCCATCGCAATAAGCTTAACCTCAAAGCACATTCACCCACACTTAGGGGAGGGTGATATGACCAAAATCTCATATCACGATATGAGTCATTTTATTTCATGATCATATATATATCGATATATTTTTTTTATATATTTATTTTGGCTCTAAGTAAGGTTTTTATGATTTAATTTTTTTCTATAGCATTAACATTTCAGAATTCTTATCACCATTTTCAATATTATTTAAAAAACTACCTTAAAAAGAAACTCTTTTATACAGGTACAGTGATAAATTAAAACATTTTTCACTGCTTTTATTTTAGCATTTATCAGGTATTTATCTACCTGAAAAACGTCAAGCACTATAAACAAGAAATACTACAAAAAATGTATAAAGTCAAATTTATAAAAACAATACATAATCTTTACTGTTTAAATTAAATATATATGTATTCCCATTACAGTAACAAAACTGTTGCAGTCAAGAGCAGAGAGGTTTTCTCTTTTTTTGTTGTTGTTGGATAAACATTTATAACAACAGTAGGTAAATTTGGATGCTTTCTGACCGACTGCATGGATCCATTATACTCGTTTTCTTTCTCAACTGTTACATTCCGTAATGAAGGTGTAGACAACGCGGGTGTACAACGTGGGTGTAGATCCAGGTGCAGGCTTTATTTACAGTGAAAACGTAGTCAAACAGGCAATGGTAAAACAACAGCAAACAGGAATGGCAGACGATAGGCAGAATCGTGGTCGTTAGGCAGGCAGTATGTCTTACATGTTACATGTTACATGGACCTGCTGTTATAAAAACTGCTTTGTTATTAGACTTTTACAGTTTTGAGCTAAATCTCAGAATTGTTCTACGGTGTGACTGTCTCAAATGTTGTAAAACTGAGAAAATCAAAGCCATAAATCTAAATAAGTTGTGTTCCAAATTTGAGGATGATATCTCAAAAGATTAGTTTTCAATAAGAGTTTTTTTGGGCGAAGTACCCAATTTTCCCCATTAGATGCCAGCAAAGCTCCAATGGCAGTGTTTGGATTTGTGATTAGCAGTACAGTAGTGCTTTTCCCTTTTAAATATAACATGCACAAATACAATCTTTTTATTACACACATATAAACCACACTTTGAAATCCATACCAACACACAAACAGAATTATAGCTGCAAAATGTAATATGCAGAAGCAGAAAACAGGAATAAAGTGAGTATATAAGCCAAATACATGCTTATGCAGTATATATGTGTTATAGGCCAAATCTGCAAAATAGTAAAAATTTTGAAGCCTTGCCAACAGAATGAAAATGAGGATGGATGAGGATTCTTTAGAAAAGGACAAGAAGGACAGGTACTACAGTGAGCTTCAGTGTGTTGTGCCTCTGATGGGTGTGCTGACACAGCTTCTTCCCTGCCTGCCACAGACTGGCGAAAACTCTCAACTTTTCAGATGCTCCTTTCAACACTGACGCGCCTCGGACTGAATCTGCCAATTCAGCGTATTGCATATCTCTTAATTGTGGATCAAAGATCATCAGAGATACCATAGGTACAATTTTTTGATGTCTCAAACCCTTGGTGAACTGGCCAGAGAGACATTGCTTGCAAGCCACCTTGCCACATCAGTTGTAGAGACTTTTGGCAGTCGTGCAGCAGTTATTGTGGACTGCTTTGAAATTCACAATGAACGAGCATGAAATGTCAAAGTTAGAGGACAGACATTTTCCCTCTACAAACATCAGCACACCCCCAAAGTATCACCACGATGATCTATCTCTTTCATTTCCCAAGGGTGGGAAGGTTGTGCCAGTGACAAGCATGTGACTGAGAATAGTGGCCTTCTTAATAAACTATTGCCTGGGGACTTGATGTTGGCAGATTGCAGATTTGACATCAGAGACAGTGTTGGACTCATGTGTGCAGAAGTGAAAAAAAATTTAAATTAAAAACATTCGAAGCAGGACTACTTGGTCAAGCTTAATGTCGTCAGGTGTGACTAGGTCATATTGAACTTGTACGTCCCGTATGAGACCCACCTATTTTCTGACATTTGTTATTTTCCCTCATTCTCAACTACGCAAATTGGAAATGAAACACATTTTTGATAAATTCATAGGCAGGTTAACATTGTAATATTGATCATTCAACAAATTGAAATGTCACAATAGAAAATAATTGATAAGGCCTTTATAATGCCTTAAGTTGTTATACTGATCAGATCCTATCTGTGACATTATGTGTTCTTTGTATATAAGTGACTATCAATCCAATCTAATCATTTTAAAAGTTTAAATGTATAAAGATGTATTTTAAGCATGAACTTATTTTACTCATATAGGTCTGATTGAAGGTCCCATATTATCATCTCAATGTCAAACCCATGCCCACATGGAACCCATGCTGCCTGAATTTGACCCACATGGGCCCACATTTCAGTGTTGGCTGGGCTACTGGCAACTGTATTTAGGCTTAAAAATATAAAAAAGTTGTGTTCATCTGTGAAAATTTTCTTGATGGGCAAAACGTGTAAGTATCATCAAGCTTTGTTGATCACAGAGATTGTTTTTTGAGATACTGGTTTTTGGTCGACGGAACCAGTGTGGATGGTAACTGCCAGTTGGCCTACAAAATGACGTCTTGCGCCACACTGAACTGAAACGAGTTCTCCTTTGCTGTTAATCGCGCTTAAAAGGTTAAAAATCAATTGTTTTTAAACCACAATCCTTCGTGATCGCGCAGCAAAGCAACATCGTATAAAGAACCATACTCTGACAGTAATTGATAGAACCCTAATAATGTTATAATGAACCTTTCTAATAATAGTTTACTTTGATTAATATTGTTTTTTATTATTGTTTGAAGAATTGTATGCTTGTTACACAAATGTGTTAAAACAAGAGTTATTACATTAAAACATTAATAACTGTTATATTCTCTTAATTAAGTTGTCTTGATATTTTTTATGTCGTTGTGTGCAGCCAAAAATTATTTGCCAATTATTAATGTAAAGCATCGCCACAATTTCCATTGTAAAAAACGCTATATAAGTAAAGCTGACCTGACCTGGCCTGATTAAGGTAACGTTACCTTACCTATCATGCAGAAATTCAAAGCTCTCCTTCTCAGGACGAAACGTTGTTTTTTATTGGCATCTTTGGGATATTTCCCGTCTAGAAGATATTTCTTCAATTCCATGTACTTTCTTGCGTCCATCATGCAAAGATTATGCCTAATTATGCCTAAATCAAATGATTGCACTGATCGCAGTGGACACTGGGGCACACACGTGATCCTTCGTGCACTCTATCAGAATACCGTAATACTATTCGAAAAATAGCGAAGAAACAAAAATACACAGCACATTTTTAAATGCTTCTATTATCCATTTTTACTGTAATCTGTGAAGGATTAAAAAGAAATGGTGCTATGCCAGCTTCCTAAACATCGTTAAAATGATGTTTGTTGCCATTGAAACACATATATAATAACAAACAACTACATTGCATTTAATTTATAATGGAGACAAGCAAATAAGCATTCGTTACATGAATAGCCATAATTTCAATACAAATGTTCTGCAGATAAATGACCTCAATTGACCTCACATAAATTGCTTATTTGAAAACATTAAAAGCAACAGCGCCCACTATGGTCACAGTTCTTTGGATTCCGTAACTATTGGTGACCAGAGTGAATTTAGAGAACATACAGTGACCCTACTCTACTGTTGCTGTTTGCGTCATCCCATAATGACTTGTACTGTATGACACTGAGGAGATGAAACATCAGCAGAGTGAATTTGGAGATCATCACAGTCATTCTGGGTGAAATAGAGGGGGGTAACAGAATTTGATGACCTTAATAATGGCCTTGTCAGATTTGGTGACCCTACTGTATATCTGTTACAGTTTGTGTCAGCCCATAATGACTTTTACTGTATGACACTGAGGAGATGAAACATCAGCAGAGTGAATTTGGAGATCATCACAGTCATTCTGGGTGAAATAGAGGGGGGTAACAGAATTTGATGACCTTAATAATGGCCTTGTCAGATTTGGTGACCCTACTGTACATCTGTTACAGTTTGTGTCAGCCCATAATGACTTTTACTGTATGACACTGAGGAGATGAAACATCAGCAGAGTGAATTTGGAGATCATCACAGTCATTCTGGGTGAAATAGAGGGGGGTAACAGAATTTGATGACCTTAATAATGGCCTTGTCAGATTTGGTGACCCTACTGTATATCTGTTACAGTTTGTGTCAGCCCATAATGACTTTTACTGTATGACACTGAGGAGATGAAACATCAGCAGAGTGAATTTGGAGATCATCACAGTCATTCTGGGTGAAATAGAGGGGGGTAACAGAATTTGATGACCTTAATAATGGCCTTGTCAGATTTGGTGACCCTACTGTATATCTGTTACAGTTTGTGTCAGCCCATAATGACTTTTACTGTATGACACTGAGGAGATGAAACATCAGCAGAGTGAATTTGGAGATCATCACAGTCATTCTGGGTGAAATAGAGGGGGGTAACAGAATTTGATGACCTTTATAATGGCCTTGTCAGATTTGGTGACCCTACTGTACATCTGTTGCTGTTTGTGTCAGCCCATAATGACTTGTACTGTATGACACTGAGGAGATGAAACATCAGCAGAGTGAATTTGGAGATCATCACAGTCATTCTGGGTGAAATAGAGGGGGGTAACAGAATTTGATGACCTTAATAATGGCCTTGTCAGATTTGGTGACCCTACTGTATATCTGTTACAGTTTGTGTCAGCCCATAATGATTTTTACTGTATGACACTGAGGAGATGAAACATCAGCAGAGTGAATTTGGAGATCATCACAGTCATTCTGGGTGAAATAGAGGGGGGTAACAGAATTTGATGACCTTAATAATGGCCTTGTCAGATTTGGTGACCCTACTGTACATCTGTTACAGTTTGTGTCAGCCCATAATGACTTGTACTGTATGACACTGAGGAGATGAAACATCAGCAGAGTGAATTTGGAGATCATCACAGTCATTCTGGGTGAAATAGAGGGGGGTAACAGAATTTGATGACCTTAATAATGGCCTTGTCAGATTTGGTGACCCTACTGTATATCTGTTACAGTTTGTGTCAGCCCATAATGACTTTTACTGTATGACACTGAGGAGATGAAACATCAGCAGAGTGAATTTGGAGATCATCACAGTCATTCTGGGTGAAATAGAGGGGGGTAACAGAATTTGATAACCTTAACAATGGCCTTGTCAGATTTGGTGACCCTACTGTATATCTGTTACAGTTTGTGTCAGCCCATAATGACTTTTACTGTATGACACTGAGGAGATGAAACATCAGCAGAGTGAATTTGGAGATCATCACAGTCATTCTGGGTGAAATAGAGGGGGGTAACAGAATTTGATGACCTTAATAATGGCCTTGTCAGATTTGGTGACCCTACTGTATATCTGTTACAGTTTGTGTCAGCCCATAATGATTTTTACTGTATGACACTGAGGAGATGAAACATCAGCAGAGTGAATTTGGAGATCATCACAGTCATTCTGGGTGAAATAGAGGGGGGTAACAGAATTTGATGACCTTAATAATTGCCTTGTCAGATTTGGTGACCCTACTGTATATCTGTTGCTGTTTGTGTCAGCCCATAATGACTTTTACTGTATGACACTGAGGAGATGAAACATCAGCAGAGTGAATTTGGAGATCATCACAGTCATTCTGGGTGAAATAGAGGGGGGTAACAGAATTTGATGACCTTAATAATGGCCTTGTCAGATTTGGTGACCCTACTGTACATCTGTTACAGTTTGTGTCAGCCCATAATGACTTTTACTGTATGACACTGAGGAGATGAAACATCAGCAGAGTGAATTTGGAGATCATCACAGTCATTCTGGGTGAAATAGAGGGGGGTAACAGAATTTGATGACCTTAATAATGGCCTTGTCAGATTTGGTGACCCTACTGTATATCTGTTACAGTTTGTGTCAGCCCATAATGACTTTTACTGTATGACACTGAGGAGATGAAACATCAGCAGAGTGAATTTGGAGATCATCACAGTCATTCTGGGTGAAATAGAGGGGGGTAACAGAATTTGATGACCTTAATAATGGCCTTGTCAGATTTGGTGACCCTACTGTATATCTGTTACAGTTTGTGTCAGCCCATAATGACTTTTACTGTATGACACTGAGGAGATGAAACATCAGCAGAGTGAATTTGGAGATCATCACAGTCATTCTGGGTGAAATAGAGGGGGGTAACAGAATTTGATGACCTTTATAATGGCCTTGTCAGATTTGGTGACCCTACTGTACATCTGTTGCTGTTTGTGTCAGCCCATAATGACTTGTACTGTATGACACTGAGGAGATGAAACATCAGCAGAGTGAATTTGGAGATCATCACAGTCATTCTGGGTGAAATAGAGGGGGGTAACAGAATTTGATGACCTTAATAATGGCCTTGTCAGATTTGGTGACCCTACTGTATATCTGTTACAGTTTGTGTCAGCCCATAATGATTTTTACTGTATGACACTGAGGAGATGAAACATCAGCAGAGTGAATTTGGAGATCATCACAGTCATTCTGGGTGAAATAGAGGGGGTAACAGAATTTGATGACCTTAATAATGGCCTTGTCAGATTTGGTGACCCTACTGTACATCTGTTACAGTTTGTGTCAGCCCATAATGACTTGTACTGTATGACACTGAGGAGATGAAACATCAGCAGAGTGAATTTGGAGATCATCACAGTCATTCTGGGTGAAATAGAGGGGGGTAACAGAATTTGATAACCTTAACAATGGCCTTGTCAGATTTGGTGACCCTACTGTACATCTGTTGCTGTTTGTGTCAGCCCATAATGACTTTAACTGTATGACACTGAGGAGATGAAACATCAGCAGAGTGAATTTGGAGATCATCACAGTCATTCTGGGTGAAATAGAGGGGGGTAACAGAATTTGATGACCTTAATAATGGCCTTGTCAGATTTGGTGACCCTACTGTATATCTGTTACAGTTTGTGTCAGCCCATAATGATTTTTACTGTATGACACTGAGGAGATGAAACATCAGCAGAGTGAATTTGGAGATCATCACAGTCATTCTGGGTGAAATAGAGGGGGGTAACAGAATTTGATGACCTTAATAATTGCCTTGTCAGATTTGGTGACCCTACTGTATATCTGTTGCTGTTTGTGTCAGCCCATAATGACTTTTACTGTATGACACTGAGGAGATGAAACATCAGCAGAGTGAATTTGGAGATCATCACAGTCATTCTGGGTGAAATAGAGGGGGGTAACAGAATTTGATGACCTTAATAATGGCCTTGTCAGATTTGGTGACCCTACTGTATATCTGTTACAGTTTGTGTCAGCCCATAATGACTTTTACTGTATGACACTGAGGAGATGAATGGTTCCCTCAAAACAAATGGGACCTTTTGATACAGCCATTCTGTGTAAAATTGTTGTAAATATTATATACAGTATAATTATATAATATACAATAAATTAAACAATTTATCATTCGATAAATAAATAATTTTCCGAATTGCGAATCAAACAGAAAAAGCGTTCCTCCCGGCGCGCTCTCGATAACGTGAACGCGCGCCAGCGCCGTTCTCGCGCGAATGTTAAATGAACTACACATGATGGAAACACACATTTCTCTGCAACTACTACTACTCTGCAAACAGCCACATTGCGTTTAATCTGGACAGGCACATAAGCATTTATGATGTGAATAACCAGCATTTCTAAACAACAGTTTCGAACAGATTTCACCTTCTTTGGCTTATCGTCAGAATTTACGCAATTTGCGTAAATCACGCAGCACAGGGATAACCACGCCCTCCAGGGTCACAGAATACGATGGTCACAGAATCTGGTGTAACACCGGCTCTGCCAGGACACTATGTGTAAATGTACATGAAAATTAATACATATTTATATTAATACATTATTAATAAATTTTTATTAGTATTGTTCTGAACATTAAATGAATTTAAAATATATCATTTAAAACATTAATGAAAACTACTGTGAACACTAAAAAAGGCATTGGTTACACGTCCCAGTTAGCCTATATAAACCTAAACTTCATTAAAATCTCTCATATCTTATTTTTTGCATTGTGTGAATCCATATACCATTTATGCTTTAAAAAATCATAAGAAATACATAATGTTATAGAAATACTACACCCCATATTGTAAAAAAATTATGTTTTCTGGTCAAAATAAATATAAATTTTAAATATATGTCAAATATACGTTGTAACTGTGAAGCTCAATAAAATATATTTTTGAAAATGACAATATATTTAATTTCAACGTTCATTTATCAATTTTTTATTTCAGGGTCAAGAAAATATGTGGATGGAGAGAAAAAGTATCCGATTGTAGTAGGGCAGTCTAGGTACCGCCCTATCAAATGCAAGTGTCACCTGAGTGACGTGTGCGACAGCCTATTGGTTGCTGTGTGGGGTGTATTTAAGGCGTAGCTTGTCACCTGGGTGCGCATCGTGCAATCGTTGTGGGTGTGTGCGCGCAGCTCTACGGAAGCCAGGTTATGGTCAGAATTGGTGAGACGTTGCTGTTGGGTACAGGCTGTCTTTCATCCCAGTGCAGTTTGCGTGTGCTCCGGAACGCCTGCATATTTTCCATTCATCAATCGCGGATAAAGCTGTGAGTAATTGGACCCGTGTGTTTGACGATCTACTTCTGGTGAGGAAATTGCTCGAGCACTTCATTATTGTGGACTGCAGGGCAGACGCTCTTTAGACGACATCGAGACTGCGCTGTTTGTTCTGCTGCTATTTTTGCGACTGTGTGACCGTTGGTGTTTGATTTACTTTTGTTTGTTTTGTTTCTTTCCGTTGATGCTGGAGTATTTATTGAAAGCCCCTTCCAGCTGTTAGTTTTGTTTCCTATTAAATTGTTTTTATGTTTTATGTGATTTAGTTTGAAGCTTGGTTGTTGTTTGCATTTTGTATTGTTTGGTTCATTTCTTTTTGTTTTCTTCTTAACCTGTTGCTGCTTCCTGAGATGACTCTGTGTATGAGCCTTTGGGTGCAAACCTAAATGAGTATATTCCTCCGTCTGACTCTTGTGATCAGCAAAAGGTTTATTGTTTCCCCCTGCATGTTTTGAACCTGTTTTAATGGGTTGGATTGAATGTGAGTGGATTAATTGTTTTTTGCTTATTTGTTGTTTATTTCAGGAGCTGAAGGCCCCCCGTGTGGGAAACTAGCTGTCTTGGCCCTGTGGTGATGGTGTTTTTCACAGAGTGTTCTGCCATTTGACCACGGCGTCCCCCTCATTTAGAGTGTGTGTGTGAGTTTGTGTGGAGTGTATTTGGGTGAGTGGGGTGCTTTAGGATACTCGCTGTTCAGCTAGCCGCCCTACTGGTAAGCCTCAGCCTGAAAGTTCTTGTTTTTCTTCCATTGGTCAAGTGTTTGTTTCTCTTAAAGTTTAATTCATTTGTATGAAATAAAAATGTTTTGTATTTACATCCACGTCTTCTGTATTTAGTGGTAACGAATCTGTGTGCCCTATTCCGGGTATAAATTTCCTCGTTCACCGAGACGGGGTGACGTAGTCTGCTCTATTCTGGTTCTAGTTGTATGCTAGTGGTAGTTCTTGCCCTTCACTGCCCTGCCATACATTGTTTAATTTTTTTTTTTTTTAATTTAAAATTTTTTTTTTTTTTTTTTTTTAATGTGTTAGAAGAATTCCATTCCAAAAGAGTTTACAGGAGAGTAACAGGAATGACTGTATCTTATGTACAACATAAAAAACAGTTGTCTACAAATAATAAACTAAAGGTTTAGCAAGAATTAGATAAGTCAAATTTATTTATTTGTTCATCACATCACAGAATACTCACTACTAATGTAGTGCAGCTGATTTTGACACTAATTGTCAGGGATACAGTAGGACATTAATAATAAGGCAGTGAGCACTGTATGATGTGATGTTCTGAAAATGAACCAGAACAACCATGTGTCAGACACAGACAGGGAGAGATGGAAGGTTTTAGTGAGTTTTAGGCTGCGTTCACACTTGTAGTTTGGTTCGTTTGGTCCGGACCAAAAAACAAAAACAAAACATATAGTCCTGGCGTTCACACTGGCATTTTTACCAGCGACCCTTAAGTAACCGAACCAAATGCATAAGGATACAGTCACAACCTGATTGGTCGGGTTTTATGACGTATATTTGGCGACGGAGCTCGCTTACCGAATATTCAAAACAACGCTGTGTTCTGGATTAAACGCCATCATTTTATGCGTGTACAAATGCTTTATTTTTACCAGCTTAACTCATGAAGAGCTCATAAAATGTTCAAAACATTCAAAACAGCAGCAGGATTTCCTCCGTTGTACACAGAAACAGAAACTTCACCTCCTCATTGCTCCACGTTTGCCTGTCACTACTCGATCCGTACCGGAAACACGATTTGTTCTGCGTATGCGCGAATTTACTGCCACTTCCTGTCATTGCTAACTATTTACGACAACGACGTCACTGTCGCGATTTGTTCTGTGCGCATGTGCTCGATTTATAGTGACGAGCTGGAGAATGACATTTGATAGCAAAATGGATTCTTTTGCGTTTTATGTGCATATTCAAGAATTTCTCTCAAAAGGAAAAATTCCTGACAATCCCACAGAGCATTAGAAAGTGAAACGGGCGTCTATGAATTTTACTATCAAAGGTAACTATGGCCCAATTTCACAGACAGGGCTTGCATTAAGCCAGGATTAGGCCTAAATTCAATTATGGTATTTAAGTAGATTTACACAAGCATGCCATCAATCTATTGGTATGTGTCATTTTAATTGTTTTTATTTTTTTTGTGTAGTTTTAGGAGGAGGTGCCATTGATTCGACAGTGGTGGTGTTTTCAGCTAATGGAGAGGTTTTGCTTAGAAGGGTATGACAGACAGATAACATTTCAGCCTCAGGTTGTATTTAGTCTACGGCTGGACCCGAATATTCCATTATTCAAAAATCCACAATTTTTTCAACCATCTTATATAGCCTAGCTATATTTAAGCTGTTTTTAATAGGATGGACAGTTAAAGGAACCCAACCTTGTTATACTTATTGGTAACACTTTACTATGAGTTTCATTAGTTAAACAATGTATTAACCAACATGAACTAGCCATGAGCTATGATCTGTTACTGTATTTACTAGTCCTCGTTAACGTTAATGAAAATACAGTTGTTCATTGTTCACAGCGCGTTAACTAATGTTAACAAGATTTTGATAATGCATTAGTAAATGTTGAAATTAATAAATGCTTAATAATGATTAATAGATGATTAATAAATGCTGTATAAGTGCAGTTCATTATTAGTTCATGTTAACTAATGAACCTTATTGTAAAGTGTTACCCACCTAATAAATATATTTTATAATACACTTTCTTCTTAGCCTGAAGTGTTCCCTGCAAATGGAGTATTCTGTCTATAGAGCACGACTGCATGAGTTTGTCAGGACAGAAGTGCAGGCCTGAGCTTGTATTTTGGGTTAAGCTGCATTGCTTTGACATTTAAAATAGAATAATATAAACAAAATGTATTAGCCTTTTTGCCCATTATTATCAATCTAAGTGAATCTACTGCAAAATATAAGGGCTTGTTAAAATTCAAACGTGAGATTTTACTGGGATGGCCTGTTCTTTATTTATTACAATTCATTAATTTATTGTCTGTTCTTTTATTTAAATACCCTTTACTGTGTCCGTAATTACTGGTTGGCTAATTTCTGATTTGGGAGTGATGTTTTTGTCAGAAAAATGTCAGGTTACCTTATTAAAAGTATTGCTCTTAACAGACCTGTGTTTTGCATCACCAGTGCAGTGTCCGTTGTCATATAAGCCCTGCCTGCGTGAGGCGCACCGCAATAAACTAGTTTATTTCACTGCTCTGTAGTTTATTAAACGTTCTGAACATGTTGCGTGTCCATATTGCACCAAATGCACTCCCTTGGGTCAGCAGTAACTGTCCCTTGTAACTGACGGTCACATATATTACCAACAAAAAACAGAAATAACTCATAGATGAGGTGCTTGAGTCACACATACAATGCAGAGTTAAACCGGGAGCGCGAGCTCTTAACGCAGCCACAGCATATTTCTACTTGTTACACTGCCTTTATTGGAGAGAAGAATATGTTCAGCTTCCTTCCTCCGACGCTTTGAATATTTGATGTTGATTGCTATTGAAGTTTTGAAGATTAAAAAATGGCCAGCCCTAATTTATTCACTGTTAGCAAAATCCACCTCCAAACTGTCACCCAGCAGAAGACTGGTTAAAGGAGACGCTGATAAGGTAAATGATTTTAGTGGTCATTTATCAAGCAGTTGCATGCATACTGGAAAATGGTTCAATTATTTTGTGCCATTTTTGTCTTATCCAGGTGCAACAACCAACTATTGTGAGAGACCTTCATACTGCATGGTACTGGGTTCAAGATCACACAGACACGTTTCGTGGTGAGGTGACAGAGCCTGTGTTTCTGAGGATGAACCCTGATGATCAACAAAATGCCCTCAGGAAGGTCCTGTGGGGTGAATCCTGTGAAGAAAATGATGACTTTTTGTTTATATTTCAGTGGCAAGAGGACATGGAATTGTTTTTGTCTCACTGTGCTGATGAAGAAGGCCTGAAAGTCAATGCTATGTTCCTGAATCAGCAATTCCAGTAGATCAGGGAGGGAGGGAGAAAGACAAAGTGAGGGAGGGAGGGACAAAGAACAAATTTGTTCTAAAGAACAAATCTTTAGAAAATGAAATATTAAATATAAACAAAATCACACTTATATACACATCTGTATTTCCCACATGAGGTCAAGCAAATGTGAACTGGTTTTAGTTTAATTGTATTTAACTTTTCTTTTTATTTAATCAATTTAATTTATGCCACATATTAACATTGATATATTTGAACAAAAACAGTATTTCTGTCAGGGACTGAGTAACATAAGTTCATTTAACTAACTCTCAATGGTTAAACATACAAACCTTTGTTTTTACTAATTGTTCTGTTTCAAATTAGCTTTACTGTAGAGGCAATAATACAAACAGATGTGTAGTCTTTAAAGAAAAGTGCTTTGATAAAATAAATGTCTGGTCTTCATGAAATCAATAAAAATAAACTTGTAGAGTTTCACAGGATTGATAGTGTTCCATAGGTATAATGCATGATAACCTGAAATACATTATGTAGTAAAGAACTATTTCATGTACGAATCGGGTAGCGTCAAATTACAACTGCTGTAAATTGTTTCGACACTTCAGACAGGAAGTACTCGCATTTCGCACATGCGCAGAACAAATCGTGTTTCCGGTACGGATCGAGTAGTGATGTCCACCACCAAATATTCGATGTTTCGCAGTTGTTAGAAAGGTTTACCAGAGGCCAATCAGAATATGACAAATGTAACTCGTCACCTCTTTGACAACTGTGCAAAACTTGAAAAAAGAAAAACAGCCATTCGCACCACCATCATTTTTAGTCATGTTTTTATGCTATAATCACATTTTCCACCGTTTAGATAGATTTCTGAAAAATTTACTTTCATTCTCGTCCTACACAAATCACAACTGTCCTGTAAATGTAACTTCTTCTACACTATATAACTTTTTAGGTTCAAAATTTACAGAATTGATATGGGCGAGTACATCATGAATACATCTTTCAAAACAATATTTTGTCTAATCCCAAACTATGGAACACGTAGAGAAAGGGATCGTATTCACACTGTTTGAATTTTAATACAAAGATTATCTGGTAAAATAAAAATACTTAGATTTCAACGAACTTCTGTGATTGTAGCGTGTGAACAGGACTTTTATTTTGGAGGAACGACACAACGTCATAAGACTGCGCCGCGCTCCATCTCTTGTGCTTCTGCTAAATAAAGGTTTGTTTTAAGAATTTAATCTGTTTAAATCGAAAGAAACAGGTTCTGATACTTTTGTTTGTTTTTACAAGCGATGTGCAATTAGTTTATTTGCTATTTAATGTTCTATTGTATCTATCTTTATCTGACTGTAATGAAGGATATTTGTGTGAGTAAAGCTCATCCACTGATGACAAACAGTACCTGCGTCTCATTTCTCTCTCTATATCGTGAATCAGTTGATCATGAACACGAGTTCAGTCTCTGGAGAGTAAAGATGGAGAAACTGAGCTTTTCAACTCCGAGTCAATTGAATCAAATACGGCAAGAAATGATTCACTGAATCACGACACGCGCTGCTCAAACAGTGAAAATGATCGAGAACTGCTCATGTTTTCATCAATTAAACACCAAACTTAGATCATAAATGCCTAAATATTAAGTGTTTTTGTGTAACTAAGTCATTGAAGACCATAAACTTTTAAGTATTCTCTTCTTCAAGATGACGTTTATTAAAGAGGAGATTGAAGACATAAAGATTGAAGAAACGTTCAGCGTGAAACATGAAGATACTGAGGAACAAACAGGTTGGGTTTATTCAGCTGAACTCAGTCATTTGATCCTTATTAAAATGTCCAGATCGACAGAAATAGAGAATAAACACCATTATAATTGTAACACTTGTGTAGAATAATTTTGTAAATTTATTCTGTAATGGAGTCGATCAGAAGATTTGGATTCGGAGAAGGAGGTGGCGGGTTCTGGTGAGAATTAACAGACACATGCAAGGTTGAATTTTAACTTGAAATTATAATTAAATATTTGCTAAATGGAAAAATTAAAAAAAAAAAACCAATTCACATAAAACAACAATTGTACAAATAAAAATTAACTATATAAAATTCCCTTGAGTGCACTTGTTCTATCTACCCCAAATATGTACACAAGACCAGTCACTAAATCTCAGAAAGTAAAAGAAAAGAATAAAACAAAAGTTAAACAAAGAAATAATCTTCCTCGAATCACACAGTGACTCCGAATGAGGATCCAGATATTACTCAAAGGCAATTGCGACAGTTCAATGGTTTCTAAGATACTGGTCAGTTTTCTTTCTTTTTTTTCTCTTTTCTCGTTAGTTCTTTAGATCGCAATTTTCTTGTCTTTTTTTCAAGCAAGGCTGACAATATGAAGGATATCGTCCTCTCTTCTATGATGCGTCGCTTCTATTTTTCCAAAGTCGATCTGGGTGGCTCGCCATCAAGTATGAAGATCCAGGGAACGTCGAAGACAATCACAAGGGGTATCCGTTGGTTCAAAAAAAAAGGAAAGAAAGGAAAAAAAAACCTGGCCTGATCGCAGACCAGAACATTCTCTTAGATTCTCTTGGATTCAAGAACAGAATAATTTCACATTCAACAATCAAAATGTTCAAAAACAACCACTAAACATACAATAACAAATATAATTTTTCCTCAAGAATGATATACACTATTTACCTCATTAAATCGAATTCTTGTACAAACGCGTGCCTCTCACACACGTGCCCGACAATGGCGTCGGTGAACTGTAACACCGGATAGCCACACTTTTACTACTGAGAGTAAAATAATGAAATTTACTAACACATTTAACCACCATTTACAAAAAATGATATGAGTTACCTTTTTATTCTCGTTACTTTTTTTCTCTCACACCATCAGGTGTCGATCACAGGCACATGTGGCCTACAATGGCGTCAGTGAACTGCAACAAACGATCACGCTGTTCACTACAACATTTACAACTATTTATTCGACGATACAACGGAAGAGGATAGATACAGGTTTACTGTACATCCAAACATTATTTTACGTCTTATGAAGTTTCTCTACACACATTTTCCGCTTACCATTAATTTTATGACTCACCGGGCAAAATGTGACGCGTTTGTCAATCTCTCCCAGATACTGGATGGTTCGTAATAACAACTTCAACACACTTTTCTTTGGATTTTGAAGCTGTATTGCGTCAAACGGATCGCAGAGATCAGATTACGTCTCTTCTCTTGATTACGCTCGTCTCTTCTGTCACTGCACATGCTCGTCAACGAGAAAGTCACGCGATGATGAAGAGCCGTAATTGGTCGATTACAATCCTTTCCTTTTAATAAAATAAATTAACTAATTTTTATTTTTTAAATGTTCTAAATAATCCTAATACTTCTTTTCGACTTCATTTAAGGAAAAATAGCGTTGCTAAATTTGGAAACAATTTAAACCATTCCCTTCATTTAACCAGGGTTACATAATCTTACAGAGAATATTACAGAAGTAGCCAAAACAAAACAATTGTTTTCTGCTACATTAAACCCAATATCTTCTTCTGAATAGACAACAATGGAAACGTAAGATTTTTCTATTCATGCTCAAAAGTGCTGTACTTGCATTTTAACATACCTGAACATAAATAGCAGTAATTGAACATTAAATCAAGCAATAAATAAATCCTAATTGAAACATTTTGTACATAATCCATATATCAAAAACATTGAATGTGTGTGTGTGTCATATGAAGTAAAGTCAGCAGGGAAAGTGTGTGAAACATTTTGAAGAAGAACAGAGTGAACTGCTAATATTTGATGAAACAGTGAAAAATATTTACCTTGTCATTTGTGGTGCAGACATAGATGGACATCAATAAACACTGGCAGATTGAGGCTTGAGATGAAATGATATGGAAATTACATAACGTGATTATTGTGACACAATAATGATAGTTATTATTTACATGTTTTTGATAATGTTCTTTAAATGTTCAAAAAGGACTGATACAAAATGAAATAATTTCAAAAAGTTTTCTATTAAACTAACGTATTAAATTAGCAGCACTATGGATTTTTAGTGTGAATAAACCTTAAAGGGTTTGTTCACCCAAAAATGAGAATTGTCATCATTTACTCGCCCTCATGTCGTTCCGCACCTGAATGAGTTTCTTTCTTCTGTTGAACACAAATGAAGATATTTTGAAGAATCTTGACTGAACAGTTGATGACACCCTCTGACTTCCTCTATAGGAAGAAAAGTGGAAGTCAATGGCAACCGTCAACTGTCTGGTTGCCAACATTTTTCAAAATCTGTGTTCTCCTTCTGGAGAACTCATTCAAAATTCTTCTGAATGATCTGAAGCTGTAAATCTGCAATGGTTTTGCATATTGACCCCAAACTCTGTGTCATTGGCTGTTTACATGCACCAATTTTCATCAATCCGAGTTAATTGAATCTGATTGCAGATGTTAACATGTACACTAAACATAGTAATCTGATTGAAATATCTTTTGCTCGCACATTTTCACAAAATGTTAGTGAGCCCTGCACATTTAGTTCTATGAACAGCTGATCATGCAATATGTCAAGAAAAATAACAAAACAAACATTAAATTCTAATTTCATGCAATCTTTTTATTTACACTTTAATTTGGATATGTTTCATTTAAAAAAAATATAGTAATATTTTGAAAAAAAAAAGCTGAGAAAATCAAGCTTTTTAAAAAACCGTGTCTTAATGGGATTCATCGGTCACATCCACCAACCCCCCACAGCTTGCATGTTATACTTTTGATATCTTATATATTATCTTACACTTCTTCATGGGCTCAACATTTCATTCAGTAACATTAAAAAGCTTTGATTTTTATGTTGATTAATGTTTTATGATTGCGTTCATTTGCATGTACTTGATTAAAGCTTTAATTGCTTGTTTCTGCTTCTTCGTCTGAGTTTTGATCTGTGGGATGTTCTGATTCAGATGAGTAATAGCACCTTATACCAGTGAAAACACCTTAAATCTTCAGGACTGCTTGAAAATTACAGGCAGGTGTATCTGATTAGGGATGAAACTTAACTGCAAGACATTGACCATAGCTGTCCATCCCTGATCCATACGATAAGATATAGATCATATATGTTGTTGGTTTTGATGCTTTATATGTCTAAATTGTTTTGTCTATTTTTGCCCAAGACCCGATGACACTGAAGGAGGAGAGTCTTGAACTAAATGAAAGGGAAGAAGAGAAAGAACATTATGATACACATCATGATATGACTGGAGAAAGAGTGACACAGGCTAAAAAGACTTCCTCACAGAAAAGAGCTCAAAAGACCGGAACTAAAACAGTGTGGAAAGAGTTTCAAAAACCTTAGAGTCCACATGAGAATTCATACTGGAGAGAAACCATTTACTTGCCAACAATGTGGACAAAGTTTAATTCAAAACCAACAACTTACAATCCACATGAGAGTTCACACTGGAGAAAAGCCTTACACCTGCCAACAATGTGGACAGAGTTTCAGTCATAAAGGAAGCCTTATAGCCCACATGAGAACTCACACCAGAGAGAGACCATTCACCTGCCAACAGTGTGGAAAGAATTTCAGTGGAAAATCAAACTTTAAAAGCCACATGAGAGTTCACACTGGAGAAAAGCCTTTTACCTGCCAAGAATGTGGAAAGAGTTTCAGTCGTAAAGGAAGCTTTATAGGCCACATGAGAGTTCACACTGGAGAGAGCCCATTTGCCTGCCAACAGTGTGGACAGAGTTTCAGTGGAAAAGAAAACCTTAAAATCCACATGAGAGTTCATACTGGTGAAAAGCCTTATACCTGCCAAGAGTGTGGAAAGAGTTTCAGTCAAAAAGGAGCCCTTACAGTTCACAGGAGAATTCACACTGGAGTAAAGCCTTACATCTGCTCTCTGTGCGGGAAAGGCTTCACAAATGAACATTACATTAGGAAACACATGAATATTCACACTGGAGAGAATCATTTACTTGTGATCAGTGTGGAAAGAGTTTTAGATGCAGAAGTTACCTTATGTGCCACATGAGGATTCACTTGAAAGAGAGCAGTTTTAGAAATCGTCACTGTGGAAAGAGCAGAAGTGTGAAGAGTTCCTGAAAACCATACTTGAGTAAAAGTACAGATACCTTACAGCAAAACTTAACACAGCAATATTGCAATGAATCAAGTTAAACAACAGCCTCTCAAAAGTCTACAAACCCCCAAGTCTCAGTTAAGCTCAAGTTCACAAAAAGGCCTTAAGTAAACCAATATCCTTCATGAAGGTCTTGTCAATACAGTGGATAAATAAAATAATGTTAAGTAAAACTAGTCAAAGTCAACTTGCACTGGATGCACTGGATGTGCTGGTTTCAGCCTCACCACCAGATGCAGTCATGACCTCATCTCCTAAACCAAACACCTGCGATTCACAACTACCTGCTAATGCACTCGCATTCATGTAAATTAGCCTTGTTGACTAGTTTGGGTGAGTTAAGGCAATACGCACAAGATATAGTGCCTGCAATGCCTTCTTTGTAGCAGAAACAAACTGCTGCAGAAAAAGTTAGTTGCCAGGCAACAGTACATTTACCTGTTCAAAAATGTAGTCAAGTCGAGAGTAAAAGTTGTTAATATGTTTGATACAAAGGGACCAAAAAGATACTTGTGTACAACTTATGTACAGTTGGAACAGTTGCAGTAAACTGTTACGTTTTCCTTGTTCATTTTAAGTTGTAATTTTACTCCCTGCCTGTAGGTAGGAGTTTCTAGGAAGTCATTCTCAGGGAGATTTCTCTAGGCTAGAGAGTAGAAGGAGGGAGGAAGTGTGAGTACACAGTATACCTGTTAGCTGGGAGTGTTTTTTCTATCCATCCTTTCATCTTGAAAACCCTTGTAGAGGAACATTCATGTTCTAAATCTCAATGCAAGTTTGTTTCTTTACCCTAATCAGAGGTTTTATAGTGGAAAATGTATTTTGCTCGCTGAACCTCATGTTTTATTGTTTGTTTTGCTTTGTTCAAATGGTTTTTGTATTTGCTTAATTTTGAGGACATCTCATCTGGTTAAAAATTTTGAATTGTTATTCTCTTCAATTTGGGATTATATCTGAATTTATAACTGCCACCTTTCTGTGGACTGACCTTTGATGAGTGAAGGACATTTGTGGTAACTCTGGACTTTAATATTGGGTGGACATTTATAAGGTTTTTCTTCCAAATGTGAAAAGTTTGGTAACTCTGCTTTATGTAATTTTGTCAAGACTTATTCTGAAATTGTGTACTTTTCTGACAAGGGAAATATAATGTGCTAATAAATGGTGATTGATCCCTCATTAATTTATGTGACTTCTGACTTAATTGTTACTCAGTAACTAATTACATTTATTCAAATACTTGACACCACTGGGAAAGAGTTTCACAGACATTGAGAATCATGTAATAACTTACACTAGAAAGAAGTTCCCATGTCTTCAGAGTGAGAAGAGTTTCTCAAATCAACGAGACTTGAAATGGCATTTGCAACCTCATTCTGTAAAGAAATATTAGTGTTTATCAGTGTTGATGAGGTTTAAAGAAAGAGCCGTTTCAAAAAACAAACTGTAATAATTTTAGAGGAAGGCAATGTAATTGTGATCCGTGCCAGTATGAATGAAACCTCTCAGAAATGCTCTTAATAATAGTCCTAAGCTTTGACTTAAGTGTCAAAAAATTCTTAGTAAAAAGTAGGACTTGTCTAAGAGTAGGATACTTCTGTAAAGAAGCTAAAAACAACGTTCAGTAAATTCGAGGACTGATTTTTAAGTGCTGACTGAGGTGTTACTTAAGTGTTGTGAACTAAGGACTACAATGATGTCAACCCAAAATGTCATCTGAGCCTGCAAGGGTGAAGTCACTGCAGCATGACACCAATCATTTAATGTTTGGTTATATATAATGCACACAGACTGAAGTATTTTAAGTCTTTGGTTCTTTTAATTCTGATAATTTTGGCTCACATTTAACAAAAACCCACCAATTCACCATCTCAAAAAATTAGAATATGGTGACATGCCAATCAGCTAATCAACTCAAAAAACCTGCAAAGGTTTCCTGAGCTTCCCCTTCAAATTGGTTTCTCAGTTTGGTTCACTAGGCTACACAATCATGAGGAAGACTGCTGAGCTGACAGTTGTCCAGAAGACAATCATTGACACCCTTCACAAGGAGGGTAAGCCACAAAAATCCATTGCCAAAGAACCTGTCTGTTCACAGAGTGCTGTATCCAAGCATGTTAACAGAAAGTTGAGAAGGAAGAAAAAGATGCACAACCAACCGAGAGAACCGCAGCCATATGAGGATTGTCAAGCAAAATTGATTCAAGAATTTGGGTGAACTTCACAAGGAATAGACTGAGGGTGGGTTAGGGTTAGGGTTAGTGTTATGGGTCTCAGAATCTCTTGTGGATCTAATGGGTTGTACTGCACTTCCTCATCATCATCAAATGACCAGTTACCTCGATACTGTGGAGCATTACTAGCTGTCGCATGTGGAAACAGAGTGGGTGAAGTCTGTACTTCAATGTGTTGTACATTATTTTTGGGTCGTACAGAAACCTGCGGGGGTATTAGAGAGGAAGGACCCCGATATTGTGTTGTGGGAGTGGCCAGGACCTGTGCATATGTGCGGGAACTAGATGCTGTAGCTTCAGGTGTAACTGCTGGTGGTGGTTGGTGAGTGGTAATATTTTGACTGTTGCGATTCCAAATCGGTTTAATGACCCGTAACTCTGCCTGAGTATCGGACAAGTGTTCACTGTTGGCCAGAGGAGAACTGGCCCCCCGACTAAGCCTGGTTTCTCCCGAGGTTTTTTTCTCCATTTGTTGGAGTTTTGGTTCCTTGCCGCTGTTGCCTTTGGCTTGCTTAAGTTGGGGACACTTGCTTGATAATCAGCAGTGTTTTTGATATGCCTGCATTGGCGCCGTTGTATGTGAACTGAGCCGAGCCGGACGATTACGTCACTGTTTTCTGCAGTGCTGATATATCTAAATTAACTAGACTAATAACTATTGATATTTGCAACGGAAAGAATCAATAATATATAGAATAAGCTGCACAATGACCCCATTTTCTTATTAATGTAAAGCTGCTTTGCCACAATTTGCATTGTAAAAAGCGCTATATAAATAAAGATGACTTGACTTGACTTGGTTCTTTTTATCTCACCCAATTCAGCAGTTATAAGAGCTTCTGCTTGCTCTACAGTGTCCGTCGCTACTTTACCACCATAGTTCTTGTTGGCCCAGGTGGTGGCAATCTCAAATGCTTGTGGCCAATCTTTGCTCTCTAATCTCTCCGATGGTATTTTCAATCAGAGTTTCATAGTGCTGCTCGAGAATCAGTTGGGTGGTGAATGCCCAGTTTTTGGCATTTCCCTGCAGCATCTGTCTAACATGATCATTCGGGAATGCAGGTTTCACCGTGTTTATCAGGAGGTCCGTGAGTCTCTTAAATGTAATGGGTTGGTTACCATCAATTTTGGTGGTGACCTTTCCCATGTGATGGGTCAATCTGATGAGTTGGTATATCAATTTAATAGCAATTTTCAATTTTGGAGAGGCTGGAGTGTAGTCAGTATGTTGTTGTGTATAATTTGTGTGATGATGCTTTACCCCAACTTTTTTCTGGGGGAAATAGCGAACTCTTCTATCCCTTCTGCGTTCTTCAGGGCCTCTATTCAAGTTCAGATTCACTCTATTGAATCTACCACTGTGATTCGAGAAGGAAAGTACATTTCTGCTGCGTTGAATCTGTGTTCTAATGTGAGGAGCCCGTCCGGGCTCACCTCTGAGGTCAGGTTCCACTGACACCTCTTCCAGGGAAGACAAATCCTCTTCCACTAAGAATTCAGAATCAGTTGCAGTATCTTGTTGGAATGTCTTGCCAGTACGAGTGGTTCTATTTCTTTTGTCCTGGTGTCCTGTCAGACGTCTGGAAGGGGGTCTGTGTTGACCAGTGAATCCACTTTGTTCAGCAGAGTAGGGAGGCCTGTTTGGCTCTGGATCATAACACTCATTATTGGGGTAATGCCAGTCATTCTGAATGTTATACTGTGTTTCAGTATATTTTTTCTTTCTGCAATCTGTAGTGTGTCTGTATGGACCACCAGATCTGTTCATCACTCTCTGTGTGTCCCTCCTACGTGGAGGATATGTGTGTTCAAAGTGAGACGAAAAATTATTATCATTCCTCTCTGTGATATTGTAAGGTGTAAAATTTCTGTTTCTGGAACGGAAATGAGGTCCTGAACGCTGTCTAGTTCTTCCTCTGTAATGTTCCATACTGTACTATACCACAGTAATGTATAAAAGAGAGTGAGAGAATAGATGTATAAGGCAAAGAATAAAATGTGTATGTAGAAACTTGGAAAATAATGGATCAAAAATGGAAAAAGAAAAGAAAAGAAAAGAAAGAAAACTGTCTTTTCTTTTTCAAGATGGAAAATCAAGCCAATCGCGACGTTTCGACACAATTAGTGTCTTCTTCAGGCTGGCTTGAAATAGGAAATATGGAAATAAATATCAGTATAAATGTGCACAATAAAGTATATTTGTTTGTAAGAGTCGATCATCCAGTATCGGAGAATATCAGCAAGTGCGCTCAGAGAGAAAAGCCGCACCCTATATAGTCGGCATCATGGGCGGAGCCAGGGTCGCAGGCAAAAACTGGTCAAAATAAACCTTTATACTTGCTATAAAGTTCGGGAAATGAGTCGATCTGTCAAAGGGAAGGTGAAAGAACATAACCATTTTTTCAAATGTATTTTAGGAGAATGATCAAGGGTGTTTTAGATCGATAATCCATCCTGAGATGAACTGACGTCATAAATCCTAGACCGAGGTAGCATCATTTGAATGATTTTCGTCAAATCAAGCTTCCAGTTCGATGTAAAATTCAAGAAGTGAGTCTATCTATTGTAGGAAATGTGGGAAAAGATAATCCTATATCTATATGATTTTTAGGAGAATGATGAAAGGTGTTTTTTGTCGAAATTTCTTCTGAGGGGGGCTGACGTCACGATTTCCCTGTCCAAGGTAGCATTATTTGAATAGTGTCTTCAAAATAATCCTTCTGGTTCGGTTAAAAAGTCGGGAAATAGATCGATCTGTAGTGGGAAGTGTAGGAGAAAATGATCCTTTATCGAAATGAATTTTGGAAAAGAGATGAAAGATGTTATAGATATAAAATCCATTCTAGAAACGGTCGTCTGCTGATGACGTCATCCATCCCGTTCATGCAGAAGCATCATTTGAAATTTATCTGTTTATATTCAATGGAAATCATGTTTTGGAGGCTTGCAATAGGGGATAATATCTCCAAATGATCTGGAGGGTTTTTATATAATTTATTTAGTTGTTTATAATATTGTTTTGTATTCACCTTGATTTTTTGTATATACATTCATCTATAAGATCTGTGAGTTATCCAAATCAATCACTGTTTTTAGGAATAGATATGTAAATTAATCAGTATTTTAAGTTTTTTTTTGTATTTTAAGGATGAAGGTGTATAGGAATCATGAAAAGGAAAGAAAATATAGTTCTTGTAAGTGCCCTAACTAGTGTGGACGGTCTGTCCTCTTTAGTTTTCCTAGATTTACCCAAATGAAGATATGTTTTTTTTTCGGAAAAAGTTTTTTTTGTATATGTATTTGAGAAATAAAGAGGAATGTAAGTTCTTTATGCATAAGAGGAAGGGAAAAGGGACCAGCAACGACGCCCAACCCAAGTCCAAGCACCGAAAAGGGGTAGGGTTAGGGTTAGGATTAGGGGTAGGGTTAGGATTAGGGGTAGGGGTAGGGTTAGGGGTAGGATTAGGGGTAGGGTTAGTGGTAGGGGTTAGGGTTAGTTAGGGTTAGGATTAGGGGTAGGGATAGGTGTAGGGGTAGGATTAGGGGTAGGGTTAGCGGTAGGGGTTAGGGTTAGTTAGGGTTAGGATTAGGGGTAGGGTTAGGATTAGGGTTAGGGGTAGGGTTAGGATTAGGGGTAGGGTTAGGGTTAGGATTAGGGTTAGGATTAGGATTAGGGGTAGGGTTAGGGTTAGGATTAGGGTTAGGATTAGGGGTAGGGTTAGGTATAGGGTTAGGATTAGGGGTAGGGTTACCGGTAGGGGTTAGGGTTAGGTTATAGGGACAAAAACGATTCTGTCACCCCCCAGTTTTGTCACCCCCCCCCCCAATATCTTGGGTTCTGTATGTCCCAGAGAGCTGAAATTTGGTCTATAAACTAGGGGACGGAGAGACGATTGCACATGGGAGTTGTAGCGCCATCAGGTGTCGAGATATGGTATTGTCACCCCCCCTATTTTTGATTTAGTGGGTTAGGGGTTAGGGTTAGGGTTAGGATTAGGGGTAGGGTTAGGGTTAGGGTTAGGGTTAGGATTAGGATTAGGGGTAGGGGTAGGGTTAGGGTTAGGATTAGGGTTTAGGGTTATTATGGAGTGCAACAGATCAGCATCAAGAAGCTCAATATCAACGATTATGATTATGACCCTGTTCATATTTATTGTGCGCAGGAAGATTAACCGAACAGGAAGGGTTAAACTGAAGTGACAGTCAAAAATGTCAAGCAATCGAATTTACACCAACAAACTAAAGTAGCACAACTACTAAAACATTACCTGACGTGCTGTTACTGTTCGGCGTCGATTCTGTGAATCTGTATTGAATACTGGCAATATTGAACATGCAGTTACACTGACCCCAAAACAGAACTACAGCAGACCCAGTGAACAGTGCTGGTGTTCAGGATCATTCTTACCGTTTTACTGCACTGAACGGAATCTTCTGTACGTCTGTCCATCCTGTCGAGTTCCGAACTGATCGAGCTGTGTTATCTTCTCACGAACACCAACCAGACTTTCACTTTCTATTTTTGTTCTTGCTGCGGTCTGAAGTCTGACATCCTCTTTCTGCGTCTATGTTTTTCTTCTGTTTGCAGCTTTCATCACATTTTCAAGGACAAACTAGCCTACTGTATTTTACCATGTAAAATAAAAAGCCCCACAAAAAAACTTTACAAATAACCATGTCCGTGGAGAAAGATTTTAATTGAAGTCACTTTTTTCAACTTTATTTTAAAGCACAAACAGAAGATTTGGCCGGTTACCAAGGAGACAAAGGAGTGGTGGGAAAAAACCAAACCAAAGAACATTTGCATGACAGACACACTTGAGTTTCTTTTGATTTGCACACCAAAGCGAGAGGCAATGGCTCTCATATTGATACTGGTATTGGTGGTAATGCTTGGGATTATAACCAATAGGATGGTTTTGCAAAGAAATTAAATGTTTTACAAACCAATTCTCGAAGTAAAAAATGCACTATGCACAAACCATGTTTTTTAAACACTCACTCATCATCACTCATCACTAACCCTAACCCTAACCCTAGCTCTTTTGCATGTAGTTCAATACCGGTTCAGCCAATCGGAAACCTGCAAACAATAATAATAAGTTCAAACAATAATCCATAACACACAGGCGTTGCAATCAACGACACAAATTAACTAATAATTAGGGTTACCAAGGAGACAAAGGAGTGCTGGGAAACTGATGAGATTTAAATGACTTTTTCACAACTTCATCTACATGAAGGGTCATCTATGTGGGTCATTGACATCTATATAATGTAGTCTGTGTTTGCTCCAAATGTCAATAAACATTTAGTACCTGTAACATTAATTATTATGAATAAATAGAACTTAGTTTTCCTCCTCAAACCAAATGAAATTTAGTGTACACTGTAACAGTTTTTTGTATTCATGGTTGCTATATCCTTCCTAGACTGTAGGGGGAGATGGAGCATACTCATAGTATAAAAGAGGAAACAGTAGAGTAAATGATTATCATTCTCAATAAACATGACAAATAAACAGTAATATACAATTCATGAAGCTTAACAGGACATATTACAGATGGGTATATGAAATGTTAATGACGAAATTGTCTCCGCTGTCTGGCGCACGCTATTAACGTCAGCGTCCGAATTCGCTCACTCATTTTCGTTCACTCTTTGCTGATATAGTGCGCTCAACTGTCATGCACTATATAGGGGTTAGTGAACGAGTGGGCGCTTTCGGACACAGCTCATGTCTATTTGATTAGTCGCTGTTCATGTCAAGTGGTGCTGAAATCCTGCATTATTTCATTCAGTCATAGAAACTTTAAACTTCGCTATTGTCTTTGATATAATCAGTTTCAGATTCTTTTTGTGTGACTGATCAAATTACTCATAGCCTGGGTCTAATATTAATTATTTTATGGTCAAATACAAATGAAAGAGAGGTGCCAAAGTTCACTACATCCAATTGGTTTAAGACGATCACAACATCCTGTAATAATAATAATAATAATAAATAAAAAATACACCATTTGTTTTGTGAAGAACAAAAATATCGTACTAGAGTCTAATGTAGTCAACTCCCCATACTGCGCATGTGCTGCCAAAGATCTTCACCATCACACGTGGAAGGAAACTCCCGGAGGGAAAGCTGAGGTAAGTAGCTAATCTGATTAATTGTCATTAATATGTGCGCTCAGTCAAATAAATTTAACAGAGAAAGTTTTAACTTAAGGTCGCGTGACAAATGAGTGTTTCTGTGGTTCAATCAAGTAGCGGTACCGGTTGATTTTCTGCTTTGTTGAAGTGATTGGTTTACTACTTTAAGCTTTAAATTGAAAAGAGTAATAATTGAGGACAGACTGTTAAACATTACGAGTAAACTACTGTAAACGTGCACACATGCTATAATTAAACGGTTTCATCGTCACTTAGCATCAGTTGTTGCCTCATGAATGCTTTAATTTTAAAGCAAATGTCTCCATATCTAAAACGCTCGTGTCTATAAAACAAACAACTTCTGACACTGTTTATACAGCATCCGTCAAACACAAAAGGCTGGAAACAGGGATCAAGAGTAGAAGCAGTGCTGGATGAAGAGACAGTTTTAACCAAGACTGTACTTCGAGGTTGAACAGATAAAGACTCTTGTCGTTCATGTTTTCGTCTTAAACTATGACATTCCGCCATCACATGTCCTAGTTTGTGACAATAACTGCACTCTTTACGTGACTTCGGACTATTAGAAATCCATTTATTTCTACCATCAGAGACAGTCTCATTCTCTTTTGTTACTGAGGCTCCAGAATCACTCGAACGCTTAAAAAAAAACACTGTTTTGTGCATCAAAGCATATTCATCTGCTAATACAGCAGCCTGCTGCACCGTACTAACTTTCTGTTCGTTTAAATACAGAGCGGTACGCTCTGGAACGCAGTTCTTAAATTCCTCAATTAACATCAATTCTCACAGAGACGGGTAATCTGTAACCTTACATGCTTTAATCCAACGGTCAAACAACATTCCTTTCTCACGAACAAACTCAACATATGTTTGAGACGCAGCCTTCTTCGTGGTACGGAAACGTTGTCGGTAGTGCTCGGGGACCAACTCATACGCCCTCAGAATCGCATTTTTCACGGCTTCATATTGAACGCTTTCGTCCAATGAAAGAGATGCACACACGTCTTGTGCCTTACCTGTTAGTTTACACTGTAACATCAACGCCCAAACTTTAGTTGGCCACTTCAAAGCACTCGCGATTCGCTCAAAGGCTTGAAAGTAAGCTTCCACTTCTTTCTCACAAAAAGGTGGGACTATCGAGATATTTTTAGCTACGTCAAAATGTGGAGACGATACAACTATAGACTCGGATACATTACCTGATGGAACAAAATTAGTGGAGACAAGATTCAGATTTGATGGACCAGCAGCTGCCTCATTCAAAGTTTGTTTAGAAAGATCTTGAGCAACCTGCAACTCCACCTGCCGAAGCCGCACTTTTGTATCAGCATCAATTCGATACATTTCAATCTGGCGTTTTAAATCATCTTGTCTCGCCAGAGCTCGATCCTGAGTCTCTAATTGTAGACGAGCTAAATGAATCTTTAATTGCAAATTCGAACGAAATTCAGGCGATCCTTCGGTAGAAAGAGAAATCGGTTCGAATTTAGGCATGAAAATGGTGCACCTACCTCTGCACTAGTAGTTACTGGAGTTGACTGATCACCAACCGGTACACGTGAAGGACTTCCAGCAGCAATTGTTGCGGGACCAACAGCTTCCACAGAAACTGCTCCCATCGAAGAAAAAACCCCTTTGTTAACTAAAGCAGACATAATACAAGCTTTTATTTCCGCTTTACGCTGTGTTTTAGAAACAGAAATCTCATAATGCTGAGCGATCAGAAACAGGTCATTTTTCCGACATGCCCCTAACCCCTCAACACTAGGCTGATCTATGAATTTGGTTAAATCAAAAGTTGCCATTTTTAGCAAAAACAGTGAGGAAACGAATAAGAAAAACCACACACACTCCGGACCTACCTACCTAACCAGAAGTCTAACTACCACCTAGCTAGTCTTCGGAGGGTACCGATTAAGAGATAGCTCTCTCCCCCGGAATACCTCCAAACAAAACAAACTAAAATAATAAAGAAAACAACAACCAGTAAACCGTAGCCAGAACTGGCGCTAAGCACAGTCTTGTTGGCTTACTCTAACTAACCGGAGAATGTAGGAGAAACCTGATCCGCTCCGCAACCGTCAAATCATTAATTACAAACAGCTGAACGCTCGGGAAACAATACTTACAAAAGATCCCGGATGAGCCCCCATTTATGTTACGAACCCCTACTCTAAAAGAGCTCGCTAGGAAAGTGGGTAGGCAACATAAAGAGGACACGCGAGACAAAAACAACAATTTAGCCGTTTTATTGATGCGGCAGCACTCGCATGTCACAGGCAACTATCCAACACCAAACACATAGAACATGAAATAACAAACACACAGATCAACAAAAATAAACACAGGAAATAAAGCAGAAAGCAATAGTTTAACAAACAACCACAGGTCATCAGAACGCACACCGAACTCGGACGCAGCTGATCTCAAAGCAGGCGTACCAACCGAGCCCTCTCAAGTGTGCGCCACGCTCACATAGAGCTAAAGACAGCGGCAGTGGTGACCTGGCGACTGGAGTTCTGATGGAAGCAGCACAAGTTCAATACTCTCAACAGCGCGCCATACATCTACACTCTCCCCTCTTATATGCAGCCCAGCACGTCGTCAAAGAATTGGCAGCAGGTGCACAGGGGCGGGGCTTACCCTCGGGAGAAGAGAAAGAAACAAATAAATAAAGAAATTACCCCACACTGAATACATAACGACTTGGGTCGTAACATCTCAGTCAAGCCTAAGATATTGAGAAAAGAGTTAGTGGCAAAGGCTGGAATGAAGTCAGCTTTGTTAACAGCTGACTGACAATTCCATAGGCCTACAGAAACAGTTAGAGGTTGGTTAGGAGAGGAGTAAATAGGACGCAGGTTAGTAGTGTTGCGCTACCTTTATAATATTTTCTGCTACTTTTGTATTTTGCATTTGCTTGTACTTTTACTTTCAATACTTAAGTATGTTTAATCAAGTCAAGTCAAGTCATCTTTATTTATATAGCGCTTTTTACAATGCAAATTGTGGCAAAGCAGCTTTACATTAATAAGAAAATGGTGTCATTGTGCAGCTTATTCTATATATTATTGATTCATTCCGTTGCAAATATCAATAGTTATTAGTCTAGTTAATTTATGTATATCAGCACTGCAGAAAACAGTGACGTAATCGTCCGGCTCAGCTCAGTTTGTATACAACGGCGCCAATGCAGGCATATCAAAAACACTGCTGAATATCAAGCAAGTGTCCCCAACTTAAGCAAGCCAATGGCAACAGCGGCAAGGAACCAAAACTCCAACAAATGGAGAAAAAAACCTCGGGAGAAACCAGGCTTAGTCGGGGGGCCAGTTCTCCTCTGGCCAACAGTGAACACTTGTCCGATACTCAGGCAGAGTTACAGGTCATTAAACCGTTTTGGAATCACAACAGTCAAAATATTTAATCTAGTTTAAGATCTTTTTGATCACGCCGGTATGGGACGGTTTGTTGGGATATGTGCCACTGGCTGATGAGTCGGTAAGGTCTTAACAAAGGATGAGCTATCCTTTTTAATATAAAAAATACTTTTCGTACTTAAGTACAAAAAATATCACATACTTAAAACTTTTACTCAAGTAATATTCTAAACAATGACTTTAACTTCTACCAAAGTCATTTTCTGGTAAGATACTCAAGTATTGCTAACAAGTACTTTATACACCACTGCTCTTTCTTACTCTGTGTGTGTGTGTGTGTGTGTGTGTGTGTGTGTTCTCTCTCTCTGTGTTTTAGTCTTGCAGGTTTAACCCTTTCATTGCTGTCTCCCCTTGTCTGCATTATAGGATAGGAAATCTCATAAAATAAAGGCATAGAACCAGTTCAGTTGTAGTGCACTGACTATATGGTTCTATATAATTAGTTTAATAATATGGTTAAAAATAATGTAAAATACCTTAAGATAAATTCAATGGAACCTGGATGAATTTAAAATGAATGTACTATATTTCAGATCAATATATTTGTTTTCTTTAAAATATTTCTTCTGAACACCCCCCCCCCCCTCTCAGGGTCTTGCAGGTTTAACCCTTTAATTGCTGTGTCCTTTTGTCTACATTATAGGATAGGAAATCTCTTAGCCCTTCTCCTCTATAAATTTGTATAAAGAAATAAAGGCAAAGAATGTATTTCACTGACTATTTAGTTTTATCTTTGAATATATATATTAAGACAACGTCAAAGATTAATTTCTGTCACAGTATAGACTTCATTCTTTTTGTTTTAAATGTTATTGAATAATCTGATTCAACTAACTGGTCAGTCTCCAACTGGAGACACCGTTTAAATTCATTTTGCCCGCTGTGCACAGTTGCCTTGAAGCCACCGGGTTGGCGGTGCCACCGGGCTTGGGCCCGTCATCACTGCTTGCAGCTATATTTTCCTTTTCTTTTCTTCTCTTTTTATGTGTCCTCTTCATGTGTATGTAAATGATTCTTAACATTTTCTTTAATTATTTGTCTTTACATACAAATGTCTTTTTATCTCTCAACTCTAATGTTCTCCTGAAGGTGTTTGTATAGTTGTATGATTCTTGAATTAAAAAAAAGAATATTTTTAAATCATCCACTAAATGATCATCTCTTAAAGTTTAATGAGTGAACAACAATGCCACATATTAAAACACTTTTCTGTTGAGAAACACATTAGATTGAGTTAATGCCTACATAATATATTTAATATTTTTTAGTTTGTGCTGTTGTCTAGTAGGGTCCGTCACTTTTCGGGGTCCCCTTGAAACATTTCCGTTGTGTTTTGCGCTTTTTGCATTGTGTTTTTGTGTTTGCATGTGTTGTGAGGATTTGCAGCACATGTGATGTCAAACTGATGATCACGGGTTTTTTTATTGTTGATCTGAAATTACAGCTTTTGTCCCCGTATAGTTGAACCACAGGACCGAATACCAAGTTGCTTTGCCAAGGAAAACTTTTATTGTGTGTCAGGAGAGAAGTTCATTCTATGTCTCCATGTGCCCCTCTTCTCTGGGCTTCTCTTCTCTAGGGCATCACTTCTTTAGCGGTTCTTCTCTAAGGGGGTAGTGTGTTACATTGATCTTATATACCATGACTAGAGATCATACAAGTCCTTACAAGGTTGAGAAAAACAAGTTGGTTTCTTTAAAATAGCACGTATGCTTCATACATGCACATCCTAACCTTGTAGGGAATTCTATACATCAGTTGTCTACATCATCATGAACAGCTGCTTCAGCTAAAGCCTGTGCTACGTGCAGCCTTTCAGAATACATGTACACATTCCTGTGAAACCAAAATATCTTCTCTCCTCCTGCACATAACATGCAAACTCAACTCTCATGCATTACACTCTTTCAAATAGAATATACATTTGATTATATATTTAAATAATATTAAAACAATGAAATTTTAATCTTCATTATTTGCATGTGTTTTCTTATTTGCAGCGGGTTGAGCTCTCTCGGCCACCGTAGTTTCTCTGCCGGGACAACATGCCGTTGACGTCACCACACCTCTTATTTGGGAATGAGCGGCTTACAGTAACATCAAAACCTTGTGTTTTTGTAAAATAAAGAACATAAACGGTGCTCTTTGTCAGGGTATTACATGCCATGATGATGTATTACCGCATCCAGCCATTAGGGGGCGTTAGGGAGCAATACAGCGGAGAGTGAAGGGCTTGAGGAAGATGTTATGTTCGAGAGATAAGCACACAAACTGTAATGTATTTGAGTTGCTGTTAATATACCTGATGTGGGGGGTTGGCCAAGATGCTGTACTAGATAGCAGCATATCTAACAGCTAGCAGAGTCTCAAAGGTTATTTTGGTATTTTTAGACTTTTCCCAAACTTTTGGTTAACTTGTCAGTTTATCATCATCTAAAGATGTCGGGTAAAGGAAGAAAATGTGAAGAAAAGTCTGTGAGTAACGTAACCGATCATGATTACGTTTCTGTTGAAGCTAATAAACGTCTATTGGAGGAATGTGCTGAGAATCTACCCATTACTCCCAGTAAAGTGCATGTTATGAAGAAAGTACGTGCTGATCATGAAGATGATATCTCTCACGCGGATATCCTCGAAGCGATTTACTCCCTCGGTAAAAGATTTGACAAGCAAGAAAAAAAGTTGGAGGAGCTGACGAGAAAAATGGAAGAGAACTGTAGCGTCATTTCTGAGGTCAAGGAAGACTTGAAAGTTCACAAACGAAAGGCAGCTGAATTGGAACTGGAATTTTCTGACCTTAACCTTAAAAAAGACAATAAAGCGCTGAGAATCAGGTGGGAGAATTGCCACAAAAGACGTTGGAATTTACGCATCAAAGGTTTGCCAGGGAAACAGAACGAGAATATTAAAGCGGATGTGATTACCTTGCTTTCCAAGATTGCTCCTGGTGCGCCTTGGGAAATGAATACGCGCCAGCTGATCATGCAGTTTTCGAAGCGAATCTACAGAGACCAAATCTGGGCATTGTCCAAGGGATCAACCGTGTGCAAGGAGAAGACTTCAACAAAGAGGATCGAGAGGCGAGAGAAGTGCTTTGGCCACGCATTAAACAAGCGCGATCAGAAGGGAAAGTGGCGTTCTTTCGTGGCCCTTTTGCTTTCATCGAGGGAAAGCAAATTTTTCCATGATGATGAAAATTTGGAAAAAGGGAAATGATGATTTCTGAGAGACTCTTTTATGTTGCGGTTTTATTCTGAGGTTTCTGAACTGACACTTTAGTGACTTTTTCTGTTTGTTCACCGTTCGTTCCAGGGGGCGTATGTTTGCACTAAAATCTCGTTTATCTTTTTGTTCATTAAATGCAAGAGGGCTAAAGGACAAAGTAAAACGTAAAGGTATATTTTTGTTTTGTAAGGGACAGAAGTCACATTTTGTTTTTCTACAAGACACTCACTCTATGAAAGAAGAATGCAGTGGGGAGATTCAGTTTTGTTTAGTCATAGCTCCAGTCGCCATATGCCTTAACAATTGCCCTGGGAAGGTTGTGTCTTTTCAGTCGGATGCTCATGGACATTGGCTTGCTGCTGTGATCAATTGTGAAGGTGTTTTTCTTACTCTAGTTAATATTTATGGTTATAATAGAACAAAACAAAGTCTTGTTCTGCCCATTACTATTACAGATGTTGTTACGCAGTTAAAATCAAAGTTTCATTCAAATCTATTATTAATCGGAGGTGATTTTAATTTGGCACCCGATGAGTGGCTGGACAGATCTTCTACTTATACAAGCTACCATTTCAATAACACTATTAAGAACTATTAAGAGTTAAGAATCCTAATGCTAGTCAGTTTTCCTGGTCAAACCTAATGGATCCTGTAAGTCACGCATCGACTTTTGGCTCGTCACTGAGGAAAATTCTGAGCTTGTTATGCTTCAATTTCTGCTGCACCATTGACAGACCATTGCCTAATTTCATCAACTTTGACACCAGCATTAAAACATACAGTTAGGAAAGACTGTTGGAAGTTTACTGCAGAATATTTAAAGGATAAGAATTATTGTAGTCAAATAAGAAATTTGATCCGTGAGATTAAAGATGATGTTACTTTAACTTCTAATGGGATTAGATGGGAGTATTTTAAATTTAAAACAAGGGAAATTTCGATTCGGTTTGGTAAAGGAAAGAGCAGAGAACTGCAGCAAAGAGAGTTCAGGTTCATTCAAGAACTCAATGCCTGTTGTAATACACGAGAAATGGCTCAAGATGTCGAACAGTTACTTTCTCTTCAAGCTAAATTAGACCATTTGTATTTAATGAAAGCACAAGGAGCATTTGTGAGGTCTCGTGCAAAATGGATGGAAGAAGGAGAGAAGAATACTGCTTATTTTTGTCGATTAGAAAAGAGGAGACAGGAAAGTAATGCAGTTCATAGTTTATCTAATATCTGAGGAAATATATTTATTTTATAGTAATATTTACTCTTCGTCATACTCTGAAAATAATGGTAAGGAATTTCTTGAAAAGATTGAATTTAAAGAACTCTGTGATGGAGCCCTGAGGTTAGAGGATCTTGATTCTGTTATTAAAAAAATGCCGTTGGGTAAATCTCCTGCTCAGGACGGCTTGACTACTAATTTTTACAAATTCTTCTGGGAGGATATAAAAGATTTGTTATTTAAGGCTTTAAAGGAGTGCTGTGAATCGAACTCTTTACTCCCTACTATGAAACGGGCGTTAATTGTTGATTATAAAATCCTTACATCTGTTTTTGCTAATAGATTCAAATTTAGATTGAGTCAAGTTATAAGTGAAACCCAATCTGGTTTTATTAAAGGAAGGTTAATACACAACAATATTAGACTCGTCTTAGACTTAATTGATTATGGGATGATGGATTTATTTTGCTTCTTGATTTCTATAAGGCGTTTGATACTGATTCATTTTAAATGCATTGGAGTTGTTTGGTTTTGGTCAAAAATGTATTAAATGAATAGAGATGTTGTACCAAGACATAAATAGCTCAGTATCATTCCCATTTGGGACTTATAAGAGGTTTAACATTAACAGAGGTATTGGACAAGGGGCTCCTATAAGTCCTTATTTATTTATTTTAATAGCTGAACTCTCAGCAATTTATGTGAAGAATAGTAAAGACATCAGGCTTTGAATGTTTTAGGAAATCAACTGATCGTAAGTCAACTAGCAGACGATCCCACCCTGTTTCTTAGTGATGCAGAGCAGATTCCAGTTGCCATTAATCTGGTGTCTCATTTTTCAGAAGCTTCTGGTCTGCAACTAAATTTAAAAAAGTGTGAATTGATGGCAATTCATGGCCATACAGAAGCTCAATTGTTCAATATTCAATTGAAAAATGAGGTGAGATACTTAGGAATTGTTATTACTAAAGACCCTAAAATTAGAGAAAAAAATAATTTGCTTGATAATATGAAAAAAAGCCAAAATGTTTTAAATAAGTGGTTACAAAGGGATATATCTATATTTGGCAGAATTATTTTACAGAAGTCAGAATGACTTTCCAGGTTGATTTACCCAGTGAGTATATCTGATAGATGGATAAGGGACATTAATCAAATTCAGTATAAATTTATTTGGAAAATCAAGCAGGATTGTATAAGAGTCAGATGCAGTGAGGGAGGTTTGAACATGATTTGATGTTATGAATGGAACTCGCTTCAAGATTTCCTTACAAATGAACATTCTTTTGGTTCAGCTTCTCTTCAAAAGTTTTTGAGCCTTTTGGAGGCTTTGATTTCCTTTTAAAGTGTGATTTTGAGCCATCAATTATCATCTTTTCATTGTCAGGTATTATTATATTGGAAATTAATATACAAACACAATTTTCCTTTGTGGAACAATAGATGTATCCTTATTAAGAGGAAATCTGTGTCTTTTCAGGACTGGATGGACAAAGGTGTCTGCTCCATTGTACAAATTATGGATGGAAATAGAAACTTCCTCAGTTATGATATTTTTTGTGAAAAATATAATATAACTTGTTCTCAGGAATTGTATATGTCTTTGGTGATTAAAGGTGCGTTGTGTTATTTACCCGTGATACCAAGATCAGATAATCTAATCATCTCTGGTGTTAATTTCACAGAGCGGAGCTGTAAAAATAAGGTTTTAAGAACAGATTTTTCCTTCTAAGATAAAGAAGAGACCTCGTGTTTTTGCTTTTCCTGAAGACAAAGTGATTGGAATTAGAACAAGATTTCTCTCTTTTCCACTTCTACCGGAGGTAAAAGAAGTTCAGTTTAAGATTATTAATGATATTTACCCCTGCAATGAGTTCCTCAGACACAGATGTCATTTGGATTGTAATGAGTGAAGCAGACATAGAGTCATTCCATCATTTGTTGAATACTTGGTTAATAATTTTGTGATATTGGTCAATTACTTCATTCATAAATGCAGATTCTTTAATAATTCCCCCACTTTTGTACTCTTCCAGAAAGATTTAATGATCTTCTTTAAATCCTTAAAACTCATGCGTCTCAAAAAAGCCTTTAAATTATGCAATCTTTTGAAGGTATTTGTATTTCTTATTTATGTTTTTGTTGTTTGTTTGTTTTTGTTATGGTTGTAGTGTTTGTTTATTTCGTTTATATATGTTTTTTTATGCTGATATTTGGAATTTATGTAATTGTTTTGAGAATACATTTGTTTACTTGGTGTTTTGTATATAGCTGTAAGCAATAAAAAAAAAAATTACATTTAAAAAATAAATAAATATAGCTGATGTCCACTAGAGGTCACTCCCGTGCTGTTGGTTGCTGTTGCTGCAGTGTGCCGAGTAAACAGGGTAATAATCATGCAGTCAGCTCTCCGGTTCTTCCGATCCTTGTTCTGAAACGAACCATAACACAAACCTCAATAAATAAAACCGCACAGGTTAATGCCTCAGTGTAAATATACACAAGACACGCTTCAACTGTGTCTCCGCGAGAATCTTTATAAAACTCAAAAATAACTGAGAAAACTCAGAGAATAGCCTCTCACACAGTGTAGAACATTTAAAGTTCATTTAACAAGCAGCAAAAATCATTTTACAGTGAAGATTAAAAGATGGGAAGATTGATCATTCCCGACTGTGATGTGTTTTATCTCCATCAGATTCCCATCGGATCACTCTGGATCTGAACACCGTGAATAAATGGATCCGTCTGTCTGAGGAGAACAGAGTGATTACTAACACTATCCCAGAGTTTCAGTCGTATCCTGATCATCCAGACAGATTTGATAATGTTCCTCAGTAGAGCGAGTGTGAGTGATCGACGCTGTTACTGGGAGATTGAGTGGAGTGGAAATTATTATTGAGAAGATGTTTTATTGACAAAGTTCAGATAATTACCTAATTAACACGAGTGGAGAGCATTCAGTTAATCAACTCAATTAACGACACGAGGAGTATAAATACAGCAGTCTCTGTTCGTCTGACAGTTCATCAGCACTTACAATAAACATTTTGCCTTTTTTTAATTCAGCGCAAACAAAACGTAAGAAATTAAACTGATGTTAAAACTGAACTCAATCTTGTTGCTCAAACATAGAACAATTTTTAATAATATTTTCTGCTCCTTTTGTATTTTGCATTTACTTGTACATTTACTTTCAATACTTAAGACAGTTTAATATCAAAAAATACTTTTCATACAAAAAATATCAAATACTTTTGATAAACTCTTACTCAAGTAATATTCTAAACAGTGCCTTTTACTTCTACCAAATTTTCTGCTAAGATATCTATACTTTTACTCAAGTATAGAACACACACACACACACAGACAGAGAGAGAGAGAGAGTTCTAAATGACGTCACAGTGAGAGTGACCGCGCTGCTTGTTTGGAATCTGTGTGACGTCAGCTGCAGAAATACTATTTAAGGCCGGATTTCTCTCTCAAACTCAGTTTCTCTTAAATCTCAGACTCGCGCACTCATCGGCGTTTCTTCAGCTCTGGCGCCCCCTGCAGGGTTGTGGTGGGCGGGTGCAGGGGGCTCGACAGCGCCGCAGATGGTGGATGTGGTGTAGTGTGTTGTGTGGTGGGGGGTGTGACATAGTGATTGACAAAAGGAGGACGGGGTGGTTATTCTCTCGAATTAAATGAGCATTAATGGTTTATAGCACCCCACCCCACCCCGCCCTTCAGATTAATGCTTGTTAATCACTGTTTACACCTGCTATAAACCTTATTAATATAACAATAGTTGTTTAATAATAACAAATGCTTTTTACATTTCATTAATTGGCATTTTGGATTTCTCTTTTTAATCACTCCATAAATCTGAAAATACTGCCAACAAACAGAATAAAATCACCATGTTTCTAGGAATAAAGTGTTGCATAAAATCAGTGAAATGATTTACAAACCCCTGATTGAAAACCTCCAGAATATATTATTGTTCCAAATATAAGACGACCTTGAATATCAGATGAACCTTTTGAGAAAAGGCTTTTTGAAGACCAAATCTAGTCTTTTATGAAGAAAATGCTTCATTTGAAAATAATTTTCATATTGCATATTTTGTCATATTTCGATTTTTAAATCCATTTCACCAGATAATTTACTCTTCGACCGAGATTACTTAGAAATATATAGAGCTTCCACAAAAACAGAAGTGTTTACAGCACTTAATAGATTATTTCAATTCAATTTCTATAAAAGAAACTGTAATTCTTCAGCTCGGTTCAGTGACTGTCAATGTTGTAAAATCTGATCAATCTCAAAATAAGCTGAACATGACCGTGACATAAAAATAAAAATCATTCCATATCTCTGAAAAGAAGATTTCATGAGAAGCAGAGTTGCAAAACCCCCCACAATTTTAGCATTGAGCGCAGCACCACCTCAATCTGAAAGACAGAAGAGGTGTGAGTCACGAAAAGGACGGTCATAACAGTCTGTGGTCCAGTCTCGTGTCACAGAAGAGAAACGGGACAGTCAGTATTAGGTCTGGTGTCCTTACGAAATATATGGGTGTATATTTGAAATTATCCAACATCATATCAGTGATATTTTCTCATCGTTTACTTTAATCCCAGGGAAAGAAAATTGTACAAAACATTCCTATTTGAAGCGCTTATGCAGGGCCATAACTGGGGTATCCAGCTACCCATAATAATGAGCTAAACTAAATTTTCTCTTGTCAGGCTGAAAAGTTAACAAAAAAAAAGAGTTGATAGTGGCGAGACTTAAAGATTCTGAAGCGCTCTTTTAAACTGAGTGGTTTTGTTCTGAAGCACCAATAAATGAATGTATTCTCGAATACACCGGCTGAACATTAGACCTCTGCTACGGCCCAGGGTCCCCTAGAAACGTCATCACCTTTCGCCCCGCAAGCGATGGCTCTGCAGTCCTAAGAGATATTTATGAATATTAACCCTTTCACACATAAGTTTAAAATATTCTGGCTGAGCCCCCAGCCTGAGTTTTTCAAGGCGAACATTATTTAGAATGTATCACTTTATTGTTTCCATGGTGACGCGTCATTGCTTGTCACGTGACACACCGCAGCCACAATAACACTGTATGACTGATGATCTGCTTTTATTTTATTGATCCGTTTTTATTCATAATATTCACAAATTTGTTATCTAATGCATAAAATATCTGATTTTCCGATTGTCAAACATGTGCAAGTGGATGTTTTGCTGTTTAAACACCTTTATAATGATCGTGTTAGTTGATCTATATGCGCGATTTGCGTCGCCATGTTAGTTTGTGCCGCTGTACAGAGAATCAGATCTGTTGGATTTTCAACACGTGAATTCACCCACTTCTCCTGAAATACATGAAAGTAAGTGAGCCGATGAACTGAAGAATAGAGTAAACTTTAAAGTAACACAATGTGTATCTGATATGAATAAAACGTGTCGTCTAATTATCATAGAAAGGATTGTTATTGCTACTTGACTGAAGACTGACCACTGACATCCTGATCAGTTTCATCGTCTTAGCAAACCAGAGAGCTTAGAACATGGGTCTTCAACCTGGGATCTGCGGCAGTATTGCAGGGAGTCCGTCAATTAATGTTTGATCACAAAAAGAAAAATCAAAACATGGGTAAAAACATCACAGAGTCAAATTTAAATAAAATATATTTGATTTTACAAATTACATTAACAGCTTTAATAAAATCCTTCCATCCACGTGCAGTCACGTGATCTCATGATACCGTCAACGCTGACTATGAGCACTTTAATCTGAAAATGCTACTGGCTAATAATTTATATACAATTTAGCTCGCCAGAATGGATCGCTTTGTAATATCTTCAGCTTAAAGTTCAGGTAAATGTATAATCGTCCACATCAGAGTGAAATTAAAATGTGAAGTTTTATATAAACGTAAAGCTGAAGTTCATGTAAATGTAAAATTGTTCACCTGGCAGTAAAATTAAAATGTGAAGTTCTGTTTAAACTTAAAGGCCGAGACACACCAACCTGACGTCAAAGAACTAGCGGCAACGAAAGCCGACGGTGTTGTCGCTCATGTCGGCTGCGTCGGGGGAAAATATGTGCCTGAACACCGAAAGACCTTCAGCCGACTGTCATCTAGCGCGCGCGCTCTGCGTCTGCGTATAAAAGAGATGACTGTCTATTTAAGCAGATATATTTGTCTATATTCGTCATTCAAAAAGGGAAAGCGAAACTAAGATTGCAAGTATATAAACCATAAGCAAAGCAGCGCTTGCTTACCGTTTTGAATATCAGTCATGCTGATCAAGTTATTAATCCACTCCGCTCATGTTATCATGAAAATATTCGTGCATTCGAGTGCTCAGGTAAGATGACGTGAAATTAGAACAACCTTCTGTCTGTGCCTTCATGACTTATTTGCTCGCTTTCATAACTTTTGCTTATATTCTCGTGAACAATAGGTTACTGTCGTAACCCCGGTTCTCTGAAACATCGAGTGGAGAGATCCACCTATGGGAAGGGCATCCGTACCTGACCTCTGCAGAAGCATCCAATTGCACCAAGTCTGGCTAGACAGACAGCGGCGCGCAGCCAATGCCAGGTAAGACCCCACCCCCTTACCTGGGTGCATATAAGGCGGTGCGCGCCGTTATTCCTCAGCAAGTATATTCGCTTCTCGTGTGGCAAGCGGGGCAAAGCTGGTGGATCTCTCCACTCGATGTATCAGAGAACCGGGGTTACGACAGTAACCTATTGTTCTCTTTCATCATCTCGTGTTCGAGATCCACCTATGGGAGAGACATGGACAGCTCCCCGATTGCCCAATACACTCACAGTGAGGATCTGCGAGCCAGAAAAAGGACGGTCCCCCCTGGGGGCGGTGCCTGACCTGTCCCATAATAAACCACCAAGCAACCTGATATACACACACAGCCCTGCAGTGCGCAAACAGGACATGAAAATGCGTGAAGCACTCACATGTAAATGCACCCGGCAACCCATGTGAAATACAGACGGGCAGGAATGAAGATGCATGCTTGGTGACACGAACGCGAGCGGCCTGTTGGCCCGCTCTCTCCCGAACCCATACAGCGGTGACACTGCAAAGGGGAGAAGAAGGGGAGGTAACGGGGGGCTATGAAGACCCCACCCCCAAAACAGAGTGTGCTACCGAGGGTTTGGTGACATCCAGACGGTAGTAACGAACAAACGTATGGGGAGAGGCCCAGCTAGCAGCAGAGCAGTTGTCCTGCAATGAAATCCCCCTGAACAAAGCCCAAGAAGCAGCTAAGCCCCTCGTAGAATGAGCTCTGATGTTCTCAGGGGGCTGCACACCTCTCGACTCGTACGCCAGAGCAATCGCTTCCACAAGCCAGTGTGACAGGCGTTGCTTAGATATGGGACCCCCTTGGCGGGGGGGGGTGCCCATGAAACAAAGAGCTGGTCGCTCCAGCGGAAAACGCTGGTCCGAGTTATATACGTTTGTAACGCGCGAACAGGACACAGAGCGTTCAATATGATGTGACCACGCCCATCACACCACCCATCAAACACTTGCCACTTACAATCGTACAGGGACCGTGTGGATACTGCCCTGGCATTCTGTATAGTGGCAACCACACGCTGGGAGAGCCCTAGCGCGTTTAAGTTTGTCCTCTCACGGGCCAGGCCCAGAGAGCCATCCTGTCTGGATGCGGGTGATAAATTTCCCCGTTCGCTTGAGACAATAGGTCTGTGCGGAGGGGGAGGCGCCACGGCTGGGCATATAACAGAGGAATTATCTCCGCCAGCCACGGCGCTTTGGGCCACCTGGGTGCGATCAGAATGAGAGACAGACCCCGCTCTCTCACCCTGGCCAGCGTGGGAATTATCAGGCACAGGGGAGGAAAAGCATACAGCAGCACTTCGGGCCATGGGTGGGCCAGCGCGTCCACTCCGAGGGGCGCGTCCGCGTCCCTTAGCGAGAAGAACATATGACAGTGGCTGTTTTCGCGCGAGGCGAATAGATCTACGGCTGCCTGTCCGAATCTCATCCAAATCAAACCCACTATCTGAGGGTGGAGTCGCCAATCTCCGTAGAGAGGGTTCCCCCTCGATAGAAGATCCGCGCCTCTGTTCAGAATCCCCGGAACATGAGTCGCGCGTAACGACAGGAAGAACCGCCCGCTCCACACTAAAAGCCTCTGAGCTAGAGCATGGAGCTTCGATGAGCGCAACCCGCCCTGGCGATTGATATATGCTACTGCTGTGGTGTTGTCGCAGCGTACGAGCACATGATGTCCCCGCAGACGAGGCAGAAAATGATTCAGAGCTTTCCAAATGGTTATGAGCTCTAAATAATTTATGTGCGCCGAACGTAGTGTGTTTGGCCACACACCGTTCACCGTTCTGCCCTCCTGGGTGGCACCCCAGCCTGTCAGGGACGCGTCTGTCGTCACGACTTTCCGCAACATCACCGTCCCCAAAGGGGTTCCCTGTGCGTAAAAGTCTGCGCTCCTCCAATGGCGCAAGGCCGCCGTGCAGGCGCGCGTCACTGTTACAGAGCGGAAAAGATCGCGTAACGGGCTGAAATGCAGTGATAAGACCCATTTCATGAACGCCCTCATTCTCAGCAGTCCCAGAGGCAAAACCTGGATAGATGAAGCCATAAGACCCTGCAGTTTGAGACATGTGCGATATTGCACACTCGCTCCCTGTCTGAACTGTGACACACAATTCATTAGAGAGAGAATGCGCTCTTGCGAGAGGCGCGCTCGCATGGAAACTGAATTCAGCTCCAAGCCCAGGAAAATCACATTCTGACTGGGTGAAAGGTTGCTTTTGTTCGCATTTACCCTGAACCCGAGAGAAGTGATGTGTGTGAGCACACGACGGGTGTCCTGTAGCACTTTCACTTTCGATTCGGCTATGATGAGCCAATCGTCTATATAAGTCAGAATCCGCAGACCTGACATTCTCAGGGACGCTAAGCCCGCTTCTGCACACAGACAGAAGGTTCGGGGACTTAATGCGAGCCCAAACGGGAGGACAGTGAATTCGTAACATGTGCCTTGATAGGCGAAACGAAGAAACTTCCTGTGTGGCGGATAAACGCTTATGTGGAAAAAAGCCAGTCGTTCTGTTTTATTACTCGAGTCAGAGTGCCGTGGGTTAACATTCTGAACTTGTATTTCTTCAAATGTTTGTTCAACACTCGTAGGTCCAAAATAGGGCGGAGAGAACCGTCCTTTTTCGGAACCAGGAAATAGCGAGAATAAAAACCCTGATTTATCACGGTGTGGGGGCACCACCTGAATTGCACCTTTTATTAGAAGGGAAGAGATTTCCTCTTTCAGGACGTGAGCGGTGCTCTCCTCCGTATGAGAGGGAAGGACACCGTTGAACCGCGGGGGTTTCATGACAAACTGCAGTCTGTAGCCCTGCATTATTGTGCGCATTACCCACTCGGGGGCCGAGACAGCCTGCCAGGCTGACTCGTAGCTCGCAAGTGTCCCCGCCAGAGCCGAGGGGGCGCTGGCGTGCTCGCGAGCACCCTGTCGGCTCATTGGTGATGCAATGGCGCCCTCTAGTGGACACACTAGGGGCGGCATGCAGGGGTTCTGAGAGATGTTCTCTCCCAACAGAGAGAGGTGATCTCTCTGCAGAGAGATGAACTCTCCCTGAAACAAATTCATACGATTTGTTGGTTTTGTTTTGTTTTGTGTGTATTTTTTTGTGGGGCACACAGGGGCCGAAGCCTTCATTGGTTGGGTGAGGGGAACAAAGACTGTGCTTAGGGGCAACACTGTTTGAGAACTTCTCCTCACAACCGAACCCCAAAACATGGGGGTGAAACACACGGGCTGGGCAGCCGCAGGCAGGTGGCTGCTGCTCTGTGAAAGTGAAACTCTCCGTCTCTTGAACGGGGGCTCGGGGACATAGCGGGAGTCTAAAGAGCTTGCAGCTCGAGAACGTAGACTCGGCGCCCCCCTCGATCCGGCATCAGGCCGGCCGCTTGCGTTTTCGGGTCGGGGGGGGGTTTTTTAGGGCTTCCCCCCGTCGGCGGCCGCAGCGGGCGAAGCTCTGCCCCAAGGTTTTGTAGCAGGATTGTTGTTCTGCCGCGGTGGGGGCTTGTTACGGGGCCTGTCCTTGCCCTGGTGGGGAGGTCGTCCCGCGACGGGAGGGTTCGGCAACCGTGCAGGGGGCACCTGGCGAGGGGCCATTTTCCTCGGAAGACATAATTTGAAAGCCTCGTCTTCTTTCTTTTTGTCGTCGTAATGCTGCTGCATAAGCGCCACCGCGGGACCAAAGAGAGCCCGGCCGGGCTCGACCGGAGCGCCCGCGATGCGTCTTTTTTCGCTGTCGGGGAGCCCCGATAAGTTAAGCCAAAGAGCGCGTTCTCCCACCACCGAGAGCGCCATGGAGCGCCCGCAGGCTTGGACGGCCTGACGGGCATTGCGGAGGACGAGATCATTCACCGTGACGATCTCCTTCCAAAGGGTAGGGGAGGGGGTCCCTTTATCCAATTGTTGTCCCAAGTCATCTAAAATTTCCGCCTGGTAAGCGGAAAGGAGCGAAGAGACATTGAGGGCCCTGACCGCCAATGCCGACGACTTATAAGCAGCTTGATGAATGGATGCAGAAAAACGATCCATTTTTCCCGGCAAAACCGGCTTCGGGGGGGCGAGCAGCCCGCCGTGGACGGGGTTTAGGTGTCTGGCAATAGAGGGCTCGATGGCGGGGGGGTCACCCATGCCGAGCGCTGCCATATCCTGAACCTCGAGGCCCGCGAGACCGTGCTTGAGTTGAAGGGGGTCGCCCCAGTAATGCCTCATGTGTTTCGCGCACGCGGGGAGGACGGGAAAGAGCTGTTTCCTAGGGCCGGACGGCGGTCCCAGCAATTTGCCGTCGTAAATATCCCTCTCCTGGTCGGTGGCGCTCTGTGGAGCCGGCCACTCAACGTTGAGACGAGCGGCCGCTCGTTCACATATTTCCAGGAGGATGGACTGCGGTGGAACAGCGGGGGCGTTAGCCAGGGGAGTGCTAGCAGGCGGGATGGCCTCCTCGTCCTCGGAAACTCCAAGCAGGCCCGCATCGTCGTCATCGCCGTAACCGGCCGGTTCGTCGGCAAACTGAATATAATCCCCGAAGATATCCTCTTCGGGGAAAGCAGGGTTGGGCTGGTCAGCCCAATTTAATGGTGTTGCGCCCCGGGAGGTCCCCGGTAGCGCAGCGTCATCACACTGACCTCCATCCGAATCAGAAAGGCCGAGCTCGACGCACTGTGTCGTGGCAACTTTGAGACGGCGCCGGAGAAGCTTTTTAGGCAGCGAGAGACAATGGCTGCAGTTTGCTATCTAAACCGCCAATCAGACTTCTCTCTCTCACTGACGGCCCGACGCCGATTCAACATGTCGAATCGGCCGAAAAATACCCGACGAGGACAAACTTCAGCCGACGGTGCGGAACACACTGAGAAAACTTAGTCGGCCGACAAACAAAAACTGCCCGACGGCCAACCATCGGCTTGGTGTGTTCCGGGCTTTAAGTTGTAGTTCAGAGAACCGTATAATTGTCTACCTGACAATAAAATTTAAATGTATGAAACTGCAGATCTATTAAAATAATTGTGATTAAGACAACTGTGAACTTAATAAACTGTGATTTTAATTGCAATAGTTTGCTATGATGCATAAATCTTTTCAACAATGAAAATACAGACAATGTACAACAACATAGTTCTAATCTATATTGTCTCAACATGATATTACTATCGTAATATGATTGATTTCTATTAATATCAGAGGCTTTGTTAGACACATTTTGTGTCAGGGGTCCCTGCTCCGTGTCTCGCTCATCTAAGGGGTCCTTGCCCTGAAAAACATTGAAGACCCCTGGCTTAGAAGAACAACAGAATCTATTGACGCTCTCTTTTCCAGCACTCTAGACTCTGTTGCTATCAATCAAGCTCTGTTCACTGTTGGCCAGAGGAGAGCCGGCCCCCCGACTAAGCCTGGTTTCTCCCAAGGTTTTTTTCTCCATTTTTATCACCCGTTTTGTTAACTGATGTCACCTGTTGGAGTTTTGGTTCCTTGCCGCTGTTGCCTTTGGCTTGCTTAGTTGGGGACACTTGAAATTTAACAATGTTTTTAATCTGCCTGCATTGACACCATTGTATGCAAACTGAGCTGAGACGGACGATTACGTCACTGTTTTCTTCAGTGCTGCTATACATAAATTAACATTAATAACTAATAACTACTGATCTTTACAGCGGAATGAATCAATACAAATACATAGAATTAGCTGGAAAATAACACCATTTTCTTTAAGAGCTGCTGTACAGCAAAAAATTATTTGCCAATTATTACTGTAAAGCTATACAGTAGTACAATAAGATATTATCAATGTGCTGTTGGACACTAACAACAAACTCTTGTTTGTATTTACTCTTGTGTTCTTTACGTTCATTTACTTTACTTCCTTGTCGTTCGTTCATCATCTGCTCTTTATTTTTCGTGAAGCATTTTGTTGCACGTCAACTGTGATAAACAGACATCCACTCTCGTATTGTGTGTGTAACAGAGGCCAGATAGTGAGAGTTGAGCAGGTAAACCACTGCACACTGACGACTGCTCGAGAATGTGGTGTTTAGTGTCATTGTTAGTGTCGTCATGTTAAGGGGCGTGAAAATGTAAAGTCGATGTTCCTACAATTACAGACCGATGTGCATCTAATAAATTATTCATTCAAGAACTTTCTGCAAGTTTACTGCAACAATGGAGCCGCGAACTTCACATAGTCTTGAAAATCCAGTGTTCAGTTGATCCTGGTAATCGCTCATTGTCACAGTTATAAACATGACGGCTCTCTTCTTCAAAGAGGGGGTTTGGCGTCATCGACTTCGAAACAACTGAAGTGTTTCCAAATAAGTGTGCCATATGTATCAGACGTTCAATCAATGGTCTGTGGGCGTGACGTTTGCAGCTGAGAATAGGATTGGAGATTTAATTTAGGAGGCGGAGCAATGAAGAGAGAGGTGGGTTTGTTTGGATTGATTTCAAACATCGACAATGTCCAACAGCGTTGTTGAAAAAATACATACCCCATCATTAAGGAGAAGGAACGGAAACTGTCAATTGTCACTTCGGTATCGTAAGTCGCCTGCATATTAAAAAAAAGGGACATTGCACTAACTAAACGATGTATTTGCAGATTGTGAAACCAGAACAGATGATTGTTGTAACACTGTCCCATTTCATGCTTGCAGAAAACACCCAAGAAAAGGCATTACTGTGGTGTATTCCAGAAAGCAGGTTAACTTACTTTCACATATACCCTTGTGACGGCCCGAGTGGTGGCCGCACAGGAGTGGTAATGTGGATGTATCATTTGACATACACACGCACGCATCCACACACTCACATCCATAAATCTATACAAAAGTGATACAAAAGTAATAATCACATGAAACAAATAATATTCCTTAATTCTTTATTGTTAGGTTTACATTTATAACAATTTAATTTACATTGTTGCTGATTTGGAGTGCACACAAATTAGTTACACTGTATCCGTTTCTTATACTTGTTTCTATTGAATATAAGTTTACCATGATCTTCTGCTATGGTCCGCTGCAGTCGCATTCTGGTGTGGCAAAAATTGGAGTCCGTTCAGGAACAGAGTTTATGGGTTGTTGGTTCCGCCTGGACCTACCATTCGCTTCGGTTACCCAGGGGAGGAAGAAACTTTATGTCTGTCTTGATTGATTTGAGTAGTTGTGCATTCATTGTATCTAATTATATTTGTTTTTTCTTTATCTAGATTTAGTATATTTCTGTGTCTGATTTGATTTTGGTTTACTTGATGTTAGGTGTTAAATGTAAAGTTTAATTGATTTCCCTCTTAATTTGTAATGGGCCCATCCTTTCCTTTTATAAGCTGTTGTTTTGTTCATTTGTGAGGTCAGTTTTTTTGTGTGTGGTTGGTTTGTTCTCTGTTTAATGGTTTTCCTTTTATTTCTGTTTGTTGGTTTTTGTAGTAACTCATGATTTTGTAAAGTTCTTATATAAAGATATATCTTAAATAAAGACCCATTTTTCTAGTGGAAGCTTGTGTTCCTTGTTCCTGACTTTTCGGTCCCTCACATATGGTGGCAGCGGTGGGATAATTCAGTCAGAAGGACACTAAGCTGTTTTTGTTTTTTTTTGCCCCTCGTGGTTGTTTTGTTTCCTTGTTATGAGTCATACCTTAAAGAAAAGTATGCCTAAAGCTCCATCCTTTCAGCCAGAGGAAGAAAGGGCTGAGGAGGACCAAGATGTGGCAAGGAGGCAAGGCAACAGGAGACAAAGAAATTTCAGTGACTGAGTTGGCAAATCTGCTTCGAGCCCATATGGCCAGAACGGAAGGCTGGGAGACTGCAAGACAACAGGAGCAAGCAGACCAGGAGCGACGGTTTAAGGCTCTCCATCACCAGTTCAGTCTTTTGCAAATGGAGGTCCAAGCACGCACCTCTCCTAATCTTCACTTGCCTGATGTTGGCCAGGAGGCCCAGGAAAGGCTTGATAGGGATCCTTCAGATTCCGAAGGACACTCTGTGGCTTCAGTTCAACAGCAGAGTTTTAATCGGATTGAGGACAATAGAGCTCCACCATTATCTCAGGTACCTCGACTGGAGAAGCTGAGTGATACTGAGGACATAGAGCATTTCCTTGTTACGTTTGAAAGGATTGCTGTTGCTTGTAGGTGGACTAAAACGGACTGGGTTGGGCATTTAATCCCTTTGCTGACTGGTAAAGCAAGAGCAGCCTATGTCAATATGGATCTGAATGAGTCTACTGACTATTATAAAGTGAAGTGTGCTATTTTAAAGAAATACGATGTTAATGCTGAAACTTATTGACAAACGTTCCGTTCCTTAACAGTAGATCCAACGGAAAGTCCAAAAGAGCTTTACAATCGGCTCAAAGAACTCTTTGGAAAGTGGACCCAGCCTGAGAGGAAAGCTGTGGATGAGGTGAGTGAAATCATCATTATAGAGCAATATCTTAAAATGCTGTCCCCTGAACTCCAGGTGTGGATTCGAGAGAGGGATCCTAGAACAGCAGTGGAAGCAGCGTCTTTGGCGGATGTGTTTGCTGCAGCCAGAGGAAAGAACAAGCCGTGGACTTGGAAACCTGTTAATGACCACCATACTCCCGACATGCCTTGCTTTCAGCAAAGGAAGTTGGAGGGGTCTGGTAAGCCCTACATGGGAAATCCCGTGTCAGCCAAATTAAATTTTGCTCCTAAACATCCTCCCATATGTTATCTGTGTGGTCAAGAAGGGCACACTAAACCAAACTGTCCAAAGATCTCAGCCCAGCTTACCCAGCTATGCTTCGTACCAAGGAGGGATGTAATTAAATCTATAAACTCTTTGAGAACTACAAATGTAGAGGTCAATGGTGAGAAACTGACAGCCTTGATTGACACCGGCAGCGACCAGACTCTGGTAAGAAGAAAGTTCATATTACCCTCTTTGATCAACACTGATAACTTGGGGGTGGCTGATAACTTGTCTTTCCCTGTGATTCTGGGCCGAGATATACCGGTATTGATGGAGTTGTTGCACCCGACGCGGCTATGCCACATGGTGGTGACCAGAGCAAAGGCGAACCAGTCAGAGGAGTGTGAACACCCACTAAGTACTTTACCTATCTTTAATGCAGAGATTGATGTTGGGGTGCCGAAGAGGAGAAAGACTAGAAGAGTAAAGAGACAAGAAAAGGTAAAATATGCTGCTCATGCAGTGTCTGAAAATATGACCTCTAACTTACCTATGAACTTCCAGATACCCACCAATTTCATTCAGATGCAGCAGGAAGATGCTAGTCTCACGAAGTGTTTTGCTAGAGCTGCGGAGGTGAGAGAAAAGCCTCTAAATCACTGTACAGCCAGATATGTGATAACAAAGGGACTACTCAATCGAGAGATCGGGGTCCAGAAACAACTGATGGTTCCACAGTGTGTTCGAGAGATGGTGTTACATCTGAGTCACTCGATTCCTTGGGCTGGCCACCTGGGGAAGAATTAGACCACTGCAAGAATCAAAAAGTATTTTTTCTGGCCTGGTTTGAGAGTAGATGTGGCCCAATTTTGTAAAAGCTGTCCTGTTTGTCAGAAGGTTTCCCTCAGACGTCCACCAAAAGCACCACTACAACCACTTCCAGTTATTGGTACTCCATTTGAGAGGCTTGGAATGGATGTCGTTGGTCCTGTGGAGAGGAGTCGCTCAGGGAATCGTTTCATGCTGGTGATTACAGACTATGCCACCAGATATCCAGAGGTATTTCCCTTAAGATCTGTGAAAGCAAAACCTGTAGCTACTTCCTTGGTCCAGTTATTTTCCAGGGTCAGATTTCCCGCAGAAATTTTAACCGACCAGGGCACCAATTTCATGTCTACCTTGTTGAAGCAGGTCTACCAGCTCTTAGGAATTAAGAGTCTGCGCACTACACCCTATCATCCTCAAACGGATGGGCTGACTGAGCGATTTAATCAGACTTTGAAACAGATGTTACGAAAGTTTGTCAGTGAGACTGGTCGAGACTGGGATCAATGGTTGCCCTATCTCCTATTTGCATATCGTGAAGTTCCTCAGGCGTCCACAGGCTTTTCTCCTTTCGAGCTGTTGTATGGCCGTGATGTCAGGGGCCCATTGGCTCTGCTCAGGGAGATGTGGGTAGGAAGTCCTGAAGGGAAAGAGCCCACCTTTGTTGTCTCCTATGTTCTGCAAATGAGGGAACTATTGCAGAAGATGACTACTTTGGCCCAGAATCATTTGGCTGAAGCTAGGGAACAGCAGAAGACCTGGTATGACCCTCTGGCTCGAGAAAGAGATCTGGAGTTTGGTAAAAAGCTACTTGTTATGTTGCCCAGTCAAGAGAGTAAACTGCTTGCCAAAAGGCAGGGTCCTTATGAAATCAAGAAGCGCCTGCGTCCTACGACCTATGAAATCACTCTGCCTGGTCAAGATCGTTCCAGTCGAGTTTCGCACGTTAACATATTGAAGGAGCGGGTTCCCCGCCCTGAGAAGTCACAGTCACTGATGATTCGCTCTGTTGAAGAGGAAGAATCGAATGAGCAGTATCTGCCACAGCCAGTCCCTGGGGAGATTGGGTTAGATCATCTAACAGATTCCCAGCGGTCATAGGTACAAGCACTCTTTACTTTGAAGGTGTTTTCTGAATATCCTGGGTTTACCAACTTGATTGAGCATGATGTAGTATTGAAATCTGCCGTCGCGAAACGCCAGAGCTATAGAATACCCCAGCGATACCAGGTGACCTTGCAGGAAGAGGTAGACCTTCTGCTCCACTTGGGCATTATTGAGCCCTCAAATAGCAAGTGGTGTCATCCCATAGTCCTTGTGCCGAAGAAGGATGGGAGTATTCGGTTCTCCATTGATTTTCGATATCTGAACTCAGTATCTCAGTTTGATTCCTACCCTACCCCTCGCATAAGTGATCTGATTGATCGTTTGGGCCAATCCAAATATCTGACAACAATGGACCTTTCAAAGGGGTATTGGCAAATTCCACTGACTCAATCCTCACGACCCTTGACTGCATTCAGAACAGCCGGGGGGCTCTTCCATTTTGAGGTGTTACCTTTTGGCCTTCACGGGGCCGTGGCAACGTTCCAGAGGTTAATAGACCAAGTATTATGTGGTTTACCTTTTGCTGCTGCATATCTTGATGATATTGTTGTTTATAGTGATACCTGGGAGGAACATGTGCAGCATCTCCGGGAGGTCTTAGAGCATCTTCAGAGGGCCGGCCTTACTGTCAACCCCAATAAGTGTGCTATAGCTAAACATGAGACTGAATATCTTGGCTATGTCATTGGTCATGGTGTTGTGCGTCCACAGGTGAAGAAAGTTCAGGCCTTGGAGAAGTGTGTGGTTCCTCAGACATGAAAGGACTTGCGGTCTTTCTTAGGCTGGATTTTACTTTTACTTAAGAACAGTGTTACAAAGGAATTTTCAATGGATCTCCGATTTCAGGAGTCATCATGGAAACGTGTGGAGAAAAAAAGACGTGCAACATACTTCAGTGAGACGGAGTTGGAGGTATTAATGCTTGCTTATGAAGAATATAAGCCCATTATAACTAAAAATGAAAGCAATAACGAAAGGTTAGCTTGGCAAAAAATAACAGACAAAGTAAATGTGTGAGTTTATAAAATTATATATAGGCTATTTGTCCCCTTTCACTGTGATGTAAAATTCTTTTGGGCATGTTGTAAAAATAGACAAGCATTTATGTTTTGGCCTTCATAAATTTCTTAATATCACTGTAGTGATGTTCATAATTGGATGCTATGATGTTGGCGGAAAAAAAAGTGTAATTTATTGGCTTCTTCTTTTATCAGGTGTAATCCCTCTGGAGCCAGAAGAACTCTGAGCCGAGTTAAAATGAAACATAAAAACGTTCTCCAACAAGATGTGATCTTTTCTAAATTTACTAAACTGTTAATGAAGCCATGTCATTTAGTATTTAATGTAATTTAGTTTCAATGAGAAGAAGGCTGAGGCCCGTAAAACAGTTGTGGGTTCACCTCCACCTTCCCTCACCCCGGCTGAGGAGCTGCACTGTCCCTTAATAAAGGGCGACCTGTGGTGGATGGGATTCCAGGGGGCAGTTCGTCAGACTCACCAACACTCACAAGTGACTTGGTAAAATGTAGGTGTATCATATGAGTACTTTTTAATTTTATTGATATTTTCACTGTTTTTATCAGTGTTTTTAATAATTAAATTCAACAACACTGGCACATTTTGAATGCATTTTATAGCACTGTTTCACTTGAGTATTATGCATGCCTTTCTTTTTACTGCATATACTGTAATCTTATTTCTAGTACTCTTAGATGTCCCTAATGTGTTTCTTTATTAGTTGTATTTGTTTGAGAATATACATTGAGTATCTTATTGGTTTAATTGTCTTGCAGTTGCTGATGGACACATTGTGTTATTGGATCCTCCTGCCAGTTATATAAATAACTACCAGTTCTTTAGGTTTCTGTTTGCTAGACCATACACTGTTACTTATTTGCACTGTAGGATGAAGATGAAGAGACCACTTCTGCTGTGACAGAAATTGAAAATGTGGGGAGGCCCATAGGGGTATGATCCATATAATGCATTTCCTCCTTTTTTACATAAAAAAATTCAACAATTGATATTGTCATTTTACAGAATATGGCTGGGGATTTAAATGCAGATGAGGGTCCATCTACCTGCACACAGAATCTGAGCAGTGTAAGAAATTTTCTGCTGCTTCTTCATTTAAATACTTGGTCTGTGTTTGTATTACAGACTTTATCAATCATGTTGAATTATTTTGTCTTTCTAGCTGCCTGCCAAAGAGCTGTATAAGGTCCATCTTCAAAGGCAAATTAGAAAAAGTGACATGGAGATGGACCTTTTACAGCTTCAAATGGAGGAGAAAAGGCTGAACATAAAAAAGGCCAGACTTGAGATTGAATTGCTGGAGCACCAGCTTAAGGGAGAGGGTGCTCGCTGCAGAGCCAAATGGGAGGAGCTAGAGCTCTTGCTCCACGTGGCTGGACCTCGAGGTCCCCCTCGCTGGATCTAATGGGCGGAGTTTGCTGCAGAGCCAGATGGGAGGAGCTAGAGCTCCAATGTGCGGAACTTGAAGCGCTATCGAGCCTGTTAATGTTAGTGCGAGTTCAACCGTAATTAAAAATGAAATGTTTTGATGCACAAGATGCTGGCATAGACAATATTGCCTTATTTTCATTCGTCATGATTATGATTAATTATTTTCAGCATGATCAGTATCGTTTCCGTGACAAACGACATTATGTAACACTTAAGAACATTGCTAACATGTGCGTTTCTAATAACTGTTGAAACTTTCTTTGTCAGCATGTCATTATTGTCGCCTTATTAGAATGAATAGTTTCGTTGTTTTCTTCACTTTTGAAGTCGCTTTGGATAAAAGCATGTGCTATACGATTATGTAAATTACAAGACTTAGTAGGCAATGTGAAAGCTTACTATCTTTGCACCTTTCTTTATTTTTTGTCCACCGCATTAACATGTGGGTTATTTGTGAACTAATCTAAGTCATCTGATTAATTCAATAATAAATAATAATAATAAGACTAGGTTGCTATCTGCACTTTTTGTACATATATCTGGAAGCATGTACTCCAACAGGCTAGTTGTAATTTTTTATATATATATTGTAAATTTAAATGTAATATTGACTGTAAGTTTGGATAGACTCACCCTTCATGTGATAGGCCACGCATTATGCTATTTTAATGAAATAGAAATAAGTAAGCAGACCAGTTGTCTTAAACCAGACATGTGACTTCCCACACTGGAGAAAATAAGATAACAAATGTGTTCTGAGATGAGTGAGGCATCCACTCCAACAACATTTGGCAGAACATAAATGTAATTTCATAGTCACATACTGCACTGTCCTACAAGTTATTTGTTTCTATTAACCTAAATTATCAAAATGTGCATCTAACATAAAATTAATGTTAAATCTACAGTTGTGTTCAAAATTATTCAACCCCCCAATGCTGTAAACGATTTTAGAGAATTTAGAGTACATTTGTAATTGAATTCAGAATGAAATCCTACAAGGACTTCTTAAAGAAGCATATGCAACTAAAATGACATCAATTGGTTTTGTAATACAGTAGTAAATGTTTCTTTTGTGAATTCTTCATTGACACAATTATTCAACCCCTTAAAGACTACCACTCTGAAGAACAGAGGTCCATTGAAGTGTTTTCAATCAGGTATTGAAAGCACCTGTGGATGTCAGGGAGCAGCAATAAAGCCTAATAAGCACCAATTAGGCAGCTTTAAAATGACTGTGATACTCAGCTCCTTCTAGACATTTACTGGTGTGGTTACAAACATGGTGAAGTCAAGAGAATGGTCCAGGAAGACAAGACAAGAGAAGAGGTGATTACTCTTCACAGGAAGGGCAATGGCTATAAGAAGATTGCAAAGATGTTAAACATACCAAGAGACACCATAGGAAGTATCATTCGCAAATTCAAGGCAAAGGGCACTGTTGAAACGCTACCTGGTCGTGGCAGAAAGAAGATGCTGACTTCGACTGCTGTGCGCTACCTGAAGCGTAGAGTGGAGAAAAGTCCCCGTGTGACTGCTGAGGAACTGAGAAAAGATTTGTCAGATGTAGGTACTGAAGTTTCTGCTCAGACAATACGGCGCACCCTGCGTAATGAAGGCCTCCATGCCAGAACTCCCAGGCGCACCCCCTTGCTGTCTCCAAAGAATAAGAAGAGTCGACTGCAGTATGCCAAAAGTCATGTGGACAAACCACAGAAGTTTTGGGATAGTGTTCTGTGGACTGATGAAACAAAATTAGAACTGTTTGGGCCCATGGATCAACGCTATGTTTGGAGGAGGAAGAACAAGGCCTATGAAGAAAAGAACACCTTGCCTACTGTGAAGCATGGCGGGGGGTCAATCATGCTTTGGGGCTGTTTTGCTTCTGCAGGTACTGGGAAGCTTCAGCGTGTGCAAGGTACCATGAATTCTCTTCAGTACCAGGAGATATTGGAGGACAATGTGATGCAGTCCGTCACAAACCTGAGGCTTGGGAGACGTTGGACCTTTCAACAGGACAATGATGCCAAGCATACCTCCAAGTCCACTAGAGCATGGTTGCAGATTAAAGGCTGGAACATTTTGAAATGGCCATCGCAGTCACCAGACTTAAATCCGATTGAGAACCTCTGGTGGGACTTAAAGAAAGCAGTTGCAGTGCGCAAGCCTAAGAATGTGACTGAACTGGAGGCTTTTGCCCATGATGAATGGGTGAAGATACCCGTAGCTCGCTGCAAGACACTTGTGTCAAGCTATGCTTCACGTTTAAAAGCTGTTATAACTGTAAAAGGATGTTGTACTAAGTATTAAGATTAAATGTCACTTGGGGGTTGAATAAAACTGATAATGATGTGAGCAGAGAAAAGACATTTGTGGTTATTTCATTATAAATGTTATGTTATATTTGTCTGACCTACACGTGCCTCTTTGATTTAATTGTAAGCAGGATGACTGAATGATCAAAATCAATGTCAAACCGGCCAAAACAATCAATTTCAGTGGGGGTTGAATAATTTTGAACACAACTGTACATAAAATGCTAAAATAAGATGATATAAAATAATGAATATATTTGAAGAACACAACACTTCTTTTCACAGAAAATTTTACTGGTATTTTACAAAACAAAACTCAATCAATATTTGTTTTATAGTACCCCACTGGTAGATTCACAAGTGAGGGTTGTGAAAACAAGACACACGGATATTTCTTTTGTCACATATTTCCTGCATGAATAATTCCATGTCCTCTAGTCTCTGAAAAATGAAAAGGAAGGGAGCCCAAATTTCTTCTTCACTCATTTCACATTCATAAAGCATGGTGTCCATAAACAAGTCCCGCCTTGTGATTGCCAACAAGGCATCATCCTTCTTCATCCTTAAGATCTTTGGCAGATCAATCTTCCCAGCAAAGTGGTGTTGGTTCTCCTCCACCCACTCACAGGCCAGCTGGATGTTCCTCTTTGCCGCTGAGTCCTGTGTGCAATATAAGAATTCCAATAATAGTGCAGCTCATAAACTCCTTCATGAAACAGGAAAGGTAAATACATAAATAAACAATTCAAGCAATACTTAAACATTCCCTCAACATACATAGATTTCTGGTGTTGGGGTGATGTCCATGACATCTGACTCAGGTGGAGTGACTTCCATGTCATCTGGATTTGGTAGCTTTTGTTCCTGGGTGAGTAGTTGTGGGACTTGACTGTGGGAAGTGACAAACATCAGAATGTTTTCAGTATTATACCTTGTCAGAGGAAATGTCTGAAATGAAGCACCACCACTTTCTGATTTTAGGTATGTCAGACTGGAAAATCTTAATAGTTATATATATATATATATATATATATATATATATATATTATATATATATATATAATATTATATATATTATATATATAATATTTTGTTTTGTTTTTTTATTGCAAACTTACCGCAGCAAAATCAAATGGCTTTGAGAGCACAACATTGAGTGCATACTAAAAAACAAAAACTATATTAATAAATGCAGTGTTTAGCACACAGACACAGTTGTACTGCAAATGTAAGACCACTTACCATCAACATGAATACCCCACAGTCAATTCCTCCTAGCTGAAGAGGGGCACCCTGTTCATTATAGACAGAATACAATTAGACTTATAGCTGTCACATCCAGTGATTGTTTTTGGTTGTGTTCAAGTCTTCATTTTTGCTTATAGTTTAGTTAAAAATGTGCAATTGGTTTACCCTCCGAGGGTTATTTGTGACAACTGAGTACTGAATTCTTACTTGTAAACTTTTAATATCTGTAGTAAAGTATAAAGCGAAGAAGTTAAAAAGCTGTTCCTCAAAATCTGTCAGTACAGACATGTTCCAATGGCCGGGAGAAATGTGATTTGCCAGTTTTCTAAAATGATACAACAATAACGAATTATTCTTTATTCACTGGCAGTCACATGTAAATAAAGACATAATTGATCATATTGCTATAAAAATGTTAGAGCCAGTGGTTTGGTTTTACTATGACTGGAATATAATTATATAACACTGAAAACCATAACTGGCTGAAACATAAAAGTAAGAGCTCAAACAGATCCATTATGCATTTCAAATGCACGACACATTTCAGTTTATGAAGTCGAATGAAAGTACTATTCCGTTACTCCTCACACCTGTAAAGAAAAAAGACATTTTATAGCCAGTTCATTTAAAATGAAGTAAAGACTATTATAGACTAAAACAAGCTGGTTTACATAAAAACACAGAGATCCATTTGTGTTAGTATGAACTCCAATCACATGCATGTTATTAGTATGAACGCAGAACATTAAAACTATAAATGTGCTATCCTCAGAGGAAAACCTGAAAGTGTCAATGTAACTCCCATGTCCAAAGTCGACAGGGTTCATGGAGTCAAACAATAAAATCTCCCATGACTTTGGCCAAGAATTTTCCTCTTATGTGCATCAGTAATTTCTAATGTCACTTTCTATTACAGATCCTCAAGCCAAAGCAAAATTGAAAATACTGGACACACTGAGCTAAAAATTATAAATGTATATTTTAAAATTAGCTGCAATGGTAATACAAAAGGTTTACAATGGTAAAAAGTCATTTCCTTCCATTAGTGTGACTTATCATGTTTTATGATCATGTTTTAAAACAAAGTATGATGACGTGCAGCAAACGTGACCTCAAAATAACTTTCAAAGTTTCGATAATAGAGTACTAACAAACCTACACCCTACAACATGATATGTCCGGTTAGTTTGTGACTTTTTTCCTGCAGCACACTGTGTGTCTCTCGATAGACAGCAGGGGATCCTGTCCTCACAAAAGTATTGTCTGATGCATCTGTGCAGGTTAAGCATAAATAAAAACTATGATTAAAAACACGCTGCGTACCACTAGTGGGGAATGAGAGAATGCTATAGCACATATTAGCTATCGATATAACTTTGAGTTTATCCCAAGTTAACCTACTCCCGATTAATATTTCAGGGGGTCAGAAAATAACAATAACATTGTCATGTCGAGACAGCGATAAATATAAGATTATTATTTTTTTATACATCTCAAAGTTCAGTTTAACTTTAGAGTACAGTTTTCTTACCGTGCCACAGGTTGTACACTTGGTTAGAACGGACTATACCTGCGTCTGCGCGGCCCCGCCCACTTAATTCAGCGAGGTGGAGCTAGAGCTCCAGCGAGCTCTAGCTCCTCCCATTTGGCTCTGCAGCGAGTACCACTTGGGCTTAAGGTGGGAACAATATGTGAACATTAATCTGTCATTTGTTGAATGGAATATAAAGCAACACATACAAATGTCTTTTTGTTACAGGAAATAAAGAAATAAAGAAACCATGAACATGTAACGCTCGGAAGACAGGAGACGAGGGATACATCCAAATAGGCAGGTTTATTAACAGATGACGGGATCAGACATGAATCAGGGAGCGTGACACAAACAATAATCGACAAGGGCTAAGACAAGGGGAGGAACTTAAATACACTGATGATGAGGGTAGGCAGGTGATGACAATAACTTGAAAACAGGTGCAGACAATGACTGATTAACAAGACTAAACTAGACAAGACAAGACTGAACTAAACATGACAGAAACATACATGTGACATAGCGCCCCCCTCGGAAAGGCGCATCCTCGCGCCGTGGAGAGAAGGAGAAGGAGGAGGCTTCGGAGGAGGGCGTGGAGCTGGAGACGGGCAGTGTCCAGTTGACGATGGCCATCGCCATGGTGAAGCTGAGAGAGGGAGGGGCCAGGGAGGAGTCCAGACTGTGAGGTGGGATGACGTGCTGGGACCGATCGATGGTTGCGGAACTATGGCAGTGGGTGGAGGAACCGGGGGAGCTTCTCGGCCGACGGACCTCGGCGCCGCCGCCGACCCGGAAGTTTGGCGCCGAGCCGCTGGCACGCGTGACCGAGGAGCCGACGCTGGTCTGGATGACCGGGGTGACGGTGTGGCGAGTGAGGACGACAGAGAGGTTGAAGGGAGGGAGGAGCTCGCTGACGGTGTAGGGGTGACGGGTGGAGGTGTAGCCGCCAACCCGGAAGTCCGTGGCGGAAGCTGGGCGTCGACCCCCGGAGGCTGAACTGGAGGATCGAGGGAGCCCAGCTGAGCTTCCGGGCTGACAGGCCGAGGAGGTGATGAGGGAGCTGTGGGACGAGGTGCAGGTGACGGGCTGAAGGGTCTAGAAGGTGACGGGGGCCTGGAGGCCTGAAGGGAAGCCGGGGACTCCGCCTCAAGCTGGGCTGGTGGAAGGAACGCCCGAGGTGCTGGAGCAGAGCCGCATGGAATGGGCGAGGGTGGCAGAGCCGAGGAGCTTGCTGACAGCAGGGGGACCGACGGATCCAGGGGGCTGGCCGTAACCAGTGACGGGACCGGGCAAACAGGCAGGGGAACAGACGGAGGGCTTCTGGACGGGACCGGAAGGGCAGAAGAAGATTGAAGGGTGGGTCTTTGGGTGGGGAAAGGATCCGCGGTCCACAGATCGATGAGGCGGCGGGCTGCTCCTGGCTCTGAGATGGGCTCACGCACTCGTGTTGTCAAAGGGGTCCCGAATTCGTCCAGCTCCGCTCCGATCTCGGAGCGCACCCCGGGCTGCCACGCTGAGGCGGAACGTTCGTCCCTCCGGCACATCCAGGCCCAATAACCCAGGTGCGGTCGAGCCTCCGGGCTCATCAGGTACTGGAGAGCGGGTGAGTCCATATTTAAATTTTTTTCTCGCAATGAGAGGTCGATTATTCTGTAACGCTCGGAAGACAGGAGACGAGGGATACATCCAAATAGGCAGGTTTATTAACAGATGACGGGATCAGACATGAATCAGGGAGCGTGACACAAACAATAATCGACAAGGGCTAAGACAAGGGGAGGAACTTAAATACACTGATGATGAGGGTAGGCAGGTGATGACAATAACTTGAAAACAGGTGCAGACAATGACTGATTAACAAGACTAAACTAGACAAGACAAGACTGAACTAAACATGACAGAAACATACATGTGACAGAACAACACTTGAGTGTTAACTGAATTTAATTAAAATGATTTTGGCAAATCATGTCTCGCACCACCCTGCCATCTCTTTGGTCTACTGGGTTCACTGGGGGTTCCTCTTGGGGTTCCTCTTGGCCATCTTCATCAAGAGAAGGGGTGGGGGGGGGGCTTTCACCTCTCATTGTGGCGATGTTGTGAAGAACAACACATGCAACTGTGATGTCACATCCCCTCTCTGGGCACTGAAACCTTGCTTTCAGGATGCCTATTGTTGAATGACGAGTGGCAAGGCAAAGGTCTTTCATCAACCATATCTTTACTGAACCATGCAGGAGCTCAACAAGCAATGTGCAATCTTTTTTAACATCGTAAACTCAACCCGCGCATGTGTAGAAGCAAGCTTTACAACCGTAGTCTGTTTATATTTAAAGCTACAGAACACTACCATGTTCTACATCCTCCTTCTTTAACTTTGACAGTTATTCCTTAACGAAATTTCTTATATAATAAGCTAACTTAAAGTTGTTGTTTTTTTTTTTTCATAAAAAATGCATATAACAGAATACCTGAGCTGGGATTAACAAAGCATTAACATAACATTTGTTAACTCATATTTTAACATCAGTTATAATGTCAACTTTTACAAATTGTACATTTTGTTACTGAATAACAGAACATTTTTTTTTCTTTTCTCTTCTCTTTTTTTTTTTTCATTCCAGGTACTTAGGGTTTGGTTTGCAAAGGCGACCTGCTCTGGTTACATATGGAGCTGTGGAAAGAATTGTTGTTGAGTGTTCATTCTGTGGTTTCTTCTCAGCTTCTTGTGGGGTGCATTGTTCTTTGACCTTATTTGGAGTGGGGAATTTGTGCTTGGACTCCACAGAGGGGGTCTGAACGAAGGGGAGCGACCTGTCGCTGTCCTCTAACAGTTGTGGTGGCGGTTCCGCAACAGGAAGGATATGTTTTCGGTTTCGTCTGTATTCTCTTCCTTCAACCTCAACAAGATATGATCTTGGTTCATCACAGAGCTGTTTGATGAGTCCGATTCGGTCATGACCTTTGGATGTTGCAAGCCTCACTATCTCTCCTTGTAAGAGTGGTCGGAGGGCTCTGCTGGACTTGTCGTAGTATGTCTTTTGACAAAGTCTATTTTTTTGAAATTTGATTCTTGACAGCAACGTTATTCTTTGTGGCTGGCACCAGAATGGACTTGCTGATTGGCAGAGACATGCGCGTCTGCCTCGACATTAATCTCTCAGCTGGTGAACCCAATGTATGGTCACGAGGAACATTTCTGAGATTGAGCAAGTTTTGAAAAACATCAGAGCCGTCCCGCTTGGATTTCTCCATTAGATGTTTTGCACTCCGCACTGCCCTCTCGGCTAGCCCATTAGCTTGTGGATATTCAGGGCTACTAGTGGTATGTGTAAAATCCCAAGCAGCAGCAAATTCTTTGAACTGTTGACTTGTAAACTGGGTACCGTTGTCTGAAAAGACTTTGTGCGGACTCCCATGAACAGAGAAGTGCCTTTTGAGTTTTGTGATTACTGTTCTGGAGGATAGGTCACGAAGTAGATCAATTTCGAACCATCCCGAATATGAGTCAACTAGTACGAGGTAGTGTTGCCCATTCCACTCAAAGATATCCGTAGCCACACTCGACCATGGAAGATCTGGGATGTGATGTAAGTGTAGAGGCTCTTTTTGTTGATGGGGTTTCATACTGTTACAGATAGAGCACGATAGTACCTCCTTTTCAATGTCTTTGGTTAAAGAAGGCCAGAACACTACGCCCCGGGCTCTGCGTTTGGTTGCATCAAGGCCTGGATGGCCTTTGTGAATAACGGTGATGTACTCACTGCGTAGTGACTCTGGAACAACTGTTCTTTGTCCCTTCATGAGTACATCCTCATCAACGGTGAGCTCATCCCTGAAGGGAAAATATTCACGAACTTCTGCTGGCACCTTTGACTGGCTAGAGGGCCACCCTGACTTGATAATACTGCAGAGACGTTGAAGGACTGGATCCTGTGCAGTATGAGTTTGCAACTCTTTCAGTCTGGAAGACGAAATGTGTTGAACTGACATAACTTCGAAGTCAGCTTTGTCATCAGTGTGTTCGTCTGACGAGTCTCTGGGGGCACGTGACAACGTGTCGGCTAGGAACATATGTTTCCCTTTCTTGTATGTGATCATGAAGTTGTATTTCTGCAATCTTAGCATCATGCGTTGCAGCCTTGCTGGAGCTGTGTGGATAGGCTTGTTAAGGATGGTAACCAATGGCTGGTGGTCTGTTTCGATGTGAATTTCTTTACCATATATATAGTCATTGAATTTGGTGCATGCAAATACCACAGCCAGAAGTTCCTTTTCGATCTGCGCGTAACGCACTTCAGTTTTCGTCAGAGTACGTGAGGCGTACGCGACAGGAGCACCTTCTTGAAGACACGCAGCTCCTAGTCCGAACTGGGAGGCATCACAGGTGAGTGTGACAGGTTTCAGGTCGTTATAGTATTTCAAGGTAGGTGGACTAGAAATCCTGTGCTTCAGAGCTTCAAAAGCATCCTGATGCTGTTTAAACCAGCACCATTCTGTGTTTTTACAGGTTAGCTCGCGCAGAGGAGCAGACAGTTCACTGAACAGAAGGTTCGGTATGAATTTTCCTAAGTAATTGATCATACCCAGGAAGCGCTGCAGCGCAGTGACATTGTCTGGTGGCAGGATTTCTGTGATTGCTTTTGTTTTTGCTGGGTCGGGTTGCAGTCCCTTGCTTGTGAAAATATGGCCGACATAGCTCACCTCACTTAAGCGGAATTTGCACTTTTGAGGGTTCAGTCTCATGTTCACTTCACGGGCACGGCCCAACACTTTCCTTAGGTTTGCATCGTGTTCCTGTTCACCGTTACCGCCCACAATGATGTCATCGACTATGACTGCGCATGGGTAGCCAGCAAAGATCTGTTCCATAGCGCGCTGAAAGACCTCGCTGGCTGAATTAATTCCAAATGGCATCCGAAGAAATCTGAATCTTCCAAATGATGTACTGAACGTAGTAAATAGGGAAGACTTGTGATCCAGTGAAATCTGCCAAAAGGAGCTTTTTGCATCAAGCACCGAGAATACTGTGGAGTTAGGCATCTGTGCTGCCACTTCTTCCACTGTGCGCATGGGGTGATGTGGACATTTCAGGAACTTGTTTAGGTCCCTAGGGTCAATACACAGTCTTATTTCATCTGAGTTTTTTTGTGAGTTGCCACCATAGATGACACCCAGTCGGTTGGCTCAGATATAGGAGTGATAACGCCCATAGTGACCAGTCTTTCCAACTCTGCTTTTACCTTGAGTTGCATTGCTGCCGGAATTCTGCGTGCTGGACGGACGACAGGTTGAGCTTCTTTATCAAGTTTCATGCAGTATGTTACAGGAAGCTTTCCTATTTCATCTCGGAAGAGATCTGCATATTCTGTGTTAATCTGCTGGGCAAAACTTGAGTTTTCTTTTACACTGACTTGGTGGACTGCGTTATTGAGAGAAATGAGGCCCATCCGAAGACAGTCAGACAGCCCGAGCAATGGCTGTACATTTTTTTCCACTATGTAGAATTGGAGAGAGTAGGTCTGGTCACTCAAATTGCAAGATAACACGGTTGAACCAGCAGTCTGGATCTCCTCTCCACCATATGCAACAAGCTTCACATGGCTCGACACCTGATGGTTTTCATCTTGCTTTACCTGTGCAAATGTCTGCAGAGACATGATGTTGCATGAGGCTCCTGTATCGATCTTTAGTTCGAGAGGCTTTCCATTGATTTGCACTGTGCAGGATATTGCCGTTTTCTTTGACGGTTTTGAGTCAATTTCGGCCACTTTTTGATGATTTAAGGCAACTCCATCTATAAAGAATGAGTCTTCACTGCTATTTGAAGCTTTGGCAACATCAATTTGATTTACAGTCTTTTTAAAATTCCGTGTGCGCTGAATTTTCACTGACTTGCAGCATTTTTGGAAGTGGTTCCATTTGTTGCACTTGTGACACTGCTGGCCATACGCTGGACATTTCTCCCGTTTTGCTTCATGGCTGCTTCCACAATTACTGCAATTATGAATTTGTTGTGGGGCAAACTTTTCTGACCTGTGTCTGGGAGTACGAAACGGTTTTCTTTTTACCGTTTGTTGAACACTGTCCACATTTGTGAAGTTATGCTTTGGTCCAGCTAGTGTTTTAGTGTGCTGATCAGTCAGTTCATGTATTTGGCATATTTCAATAGCTTTTGTCAACGTTAGCTCATTGTCGCGCAACAGGAGTTTTCTCATTCCATCGTTGAGTATCCCACACACGAGTCGATCTCTTATCAGTTCTTCACCAAACCTGCAACTCTGTGACTTGTTTCGTAAGTCACTTACATATGCCTCTATTGTCTCTCCTGGCTTTTGGTTTCTTGAATTAAATTTGTGTCTTTCCATCGTTATGTTTGTTTGTGGACTGCAAAGTTCGCGAAACTTGCGTTTTATGCAATCCGGATCCTCGCGTGATTCAGCCGGAGTGATGATTCGTCGGTTTTCTCCCTCGCCCGTATACACAGCGGGTGCATAGACGAATGTTCGTTCGCGCTCAATGGCTTCCGAGCCGGCCAGATTAAGCAGTATAAATGCTTTTATGCGAGGCTCTTTGTCAGAGTGTGCAGCAGCAATGAATATGTCAAATTCCTGCTCAAACACACGCCAATTTTCGGCGATATTGCCATCAAATACAAGAGGATCAGGTCTGCGAAACCCTTCAGCCATGTTTTATTGTGCGATGAATAACGATGGCTTACTGCGTGGATGTTCGTTGGAACAGTTATTTCTTCTCTTCGCTGCTTTCACGATTCTGTGCAGACCACTTCTGACACCATGTTGAATGACAAGTGGCAAGGCAAAGGTCTTTCATCAACTATATCTTTACTGAACCATGCAGGAGCTCAACAAGCAATGTGCAATCTTTTTTAACATCGTAAACTCAACCCGCGCATGCGTAGAAGCAAGCTTTACAACCGTAGTCTGTTTATATTTAAAGCTACAGAACACTACCATGTTCTACACCTATGGTCATCTCCACCTTGACCCGTGTTCGGCTTTGGGCCAGGATGACCTGTGCCTGTGGTCCAGGCTCAGGTTCAGGGTAGGGTGTAATCATATAGGGCAGACAAGGGTACCCTCTGTCCCCCAGCAAATAACCATTGAAGTGTCCTATAATGTTAGTTAAAGTGTATAATTACATACATATAATAATACAAAAAAATGTGTAAGCCAAAACTTACCTTGTTGAAATTTGTCACACAATGATGACTCCCTGAATATTCTGGCATCATGTCCAGACCCTGGCCATTTGGCTTCAACATTAGTGATGAGGCAGGTTGAATCACATATTACCTAGTGGGGACTAATGATGAGGGCGATTTAATGGTTTAAACACAAAGATTTAGCACCCAAAAATATATTGTTACCTGCACATTGATGCTATGGATTGACTTCCTATTTACATAATCTCATCATTGACTGAAGGAGATTTAATAGGAATGTGAGTTCCATCAATGCACCCAATCACATTTGGGAACCCTGAAATCAAAAGTTATACAAGAAACATTTTAAAGTGACTGTGGCTGTTAACAGAATTGATATATGGATAGATTGAGTAGTGCCATGTAACTAAAATGGTCTCTCATAGAAGATCATGGAAAGGACAGACCCGCCTCTCTGTGGAGTTCCACTTTAATGACTCCCGGTGGTTTATGGCCAGGGAACTGCACAAAAGTGTGTAGGAACCGTTTGAGTGCATTTACATGATATTTATTAGGGGTGGAAAAAAAATCGATCTGTTCGGTTCTCCACACTCGGTTCTCCACACTCGGTTCTCCACGCGCTCGGATGGTCCGCTGTTCAACTTAAATGTGACAAAGCATCTGTAATATGGTTTACTATAAATAACACGTCATGATTTATGAGGTCCCCATCTCAACCATCGAAGGCTTTGAGAGGAGAGTCAGCAGGTTTCTACGGAAGTGGCTGGGTCTACCTCGAAGCCTGAGCAACATCGGCCTGGGTAGCAGCACGACATCTCGCTACAACAAGGCGCAGGGGAAGGAAAGGAGATTACTGGCGCAGCAAGAGGTGCGGGCAGTAGTAGAGGAGGAGCGGGCCAGCAGGATGGTGGGAATGCGACAGCAGGGAGCCTGGACAAGATGGGAGCATGCAGCGGACCGCACAGTATCATGGGCAGAGCTGTGGAAAGCAGACTGCCATCGCATACGGTTCCTGATCCAGGCTGTCTATGATGTACTACCGAGCCCATCCAACCTGTTCAGCTGGGGATTGGTGGAGTCACCAGCCTGCAACCTCTGCTCGAAGAGGGGGACCCTGGAGCACATTCTTAGCTGCTGTTCGAAGGCCCTGGGCGAGGGGCGCTACCGTTGGCGACATGACAAAGTCCTGAAGGCAATAGCGAATACCATCAGCTGTGGAATTGGCCACTGCAAGCGCCTACACCCAGTAAAGAACACCATTGCTTTTGTCCGGGCTGGGGAGAAGCCACCATCAACTGCCAGGGCCACCTCATCTGGCCTGCTAGCGACAGCACGAGACTGGGAGTTGAAGGTTGACCTGGAGAAGCAACTGAAATTCCCAGGAACTGTTGCCACCACAAAGTTGCGGCCGGACATATTACTAATCTCAGAAACCACCAAGCAGATTGTTCTCCTGGAACTCACCGTACCCTGGGAGGACCGTATCGAGGAGGCCAATGAGAGGAAGAGGGCTAAGTATGCTGAGCTAGTGGAGGAGTGCCGGAGCAATGGGTGGCGAGCGCGGTGTGAGCCCATTGAGGTGGGATGCAGAGGGTTTGCTGGCCATTCTCTCTGCAGGGTTTACAGCATCCTTGGCATTATGGGAGCCAGTAAGCGAAGGGCCATCAAGGAGGTCACAGAGGCAGCAGAACTTGCCTCAAGGTGGCTGTGGATAAGGAGAGGAGATCCATGGGTGGGGTAGAGCTACCTGGACACAAGCTGGGGCCTGATCAACCCCAGCTGGGTCGCCTGGGTGAGAGTGTATGATGCTTGAAAGACCCGAAACACTCCGTGACCCCAGGTAACATCACTGATGATGTGTCCAGGTTGCATCAAGTTGATGTATGATATAAGCTTCTGTCTGGAACAACCAGTGACGATCACGAATAGACTGATTGACAACCGAGAACAGAGTGGTGGCAGCTGGAGAGACAGCGGACAGCTCGGAGAGACGGCAACGGGGTAGGGAGGGTTAGCAGCCCAACCTGCATCTTCTTAGAGGAAGAACCCACTTTTGAAAGCTACAGATCAACCTATGGAGTTATACCCCCAGGGATCCCCGAGAGGGGGGGAGGATGAGGATCCCATTCGGACAGACCAAAGGACACCGATACACTGCGACGGAAATACGTTGATGAGTGCACAATGCTTTTGCGGCAAAGTGTGCAAAAACCCACATGGCCTGAAAATCCATCAGGCCAAGATGAGATGCGTGCGGACGGTACATGCATCACAGCGCTCAGGGAACACCCCTGGTGAGACGCAGGAGGAGCTAGGCCCGGAGAGAAACCACAGTGCCCAGAACCTCCAAGTGACACAAGCCCCGAACCCATGCAGGACATCAGAACATCGTCGGGTAAAATGGCCCTGTTACGTGTTTTGATTTGTTCCCCCCCTTACATGGTTTGTGCAGTTCTTCCTTTTGTTTTGGATATTGGTTTGTTCCTGTTTTCCCGCTCTCCACTATCTCTGCCTTTTCAGGTGCTGTGATTGGGTCACAGAAGAGTCCCTGACGAATGATCCAATCAGAACGGTTCAGCATAAAAGGCCCAGGAGAACAGAGGCGAGGAGAGCAGGGACGCTATTGAAGGCTGTTTTGTATTTTGGTTGTTCAGGCTGTGTTAATGGTGGTTTGCTGTATCTTTATCTGGTTTGCTGTATCTTTATCTCTTTCCTGGTGAAGTTACCCGTGGGTTGGTATATCTTTTGACTTGGTGATTATTCGACTGGACTTATACATCATCAGTTTGGAGAGTAGAAAAAGGAAAGTATGTCACGTGACCTACATTTACAAACACTCAGGGTTAACTCTGTTTAAACACACCAGGGAAGGAGCGGGTGCAACCCCATGTAAGTTTTGTTTTGTTAAATAGCGAAGTTTAGTTATGGCGTGTTGAACGCCGAAGCTTCTTTTCTTTTCTTTCTTGGTTAGTTAGTTTAGAGGGCGGGATTTTAGTTAGTGAATGTTTTGGTTTTGTTACTTTCGTTTATTTAGCACCGCTCATTTATTTTTCTCTCTCCGTGGCTTATTTTTTCTTTTGTCTATTTTATGTTTCACTGTATATATGGATTTTGGGTTATTTTAGTTGTATAAATTAAATCTATTTTTATTCTTAATAAAGCAAACCACTTAATGATTTTGAATTGTTGTCTTTGGTTCATTCCCCACAGTTTCTCCCCAGAGTTTTAAAATAAGACATTAGGTTTGTGCGGAAATCTTATGTGCGTTTCCCGTATACCTCCGAGCCAACAGGGGACGTAACATAATTGGGGGCTCGTCCGGGATATTCCATCTTCCTCAGCTTTGGGGAAATCCCAGGTAGTTAGCATAACCTGTTGTTTTTCTCTGGGGATGTGTGTGGTGAAATGAATCAACTGACGAACATTAGTAAGTATTACAGCATTGAACTTTGGTAAGGTGTAGTTTACTTTTTGTGGAGTAGTGTTTAGGGCTTGCCTGTTGGTTTTCGTGATGTCTTCGAACGTAAGTAGGTTTATTGAGAGTCCGTCATTCGACCTCCTTGAAAAGTGTCGTAAGGATGATCTTTTGGCAATAGCTGAACACTTCCATATTTCAGTTAGTCGGCAATCATTGAAAAGAACCATTAAGACTGTTGTGTTAGACGGTCTTTCGGAACTAAATGTTTTGAATTTGTCTGAGTCGGATAGGGCAGCAGATCAAGTCAGTGAGCTGATGACAACTCGTGAAGGTGCGGAGGCTGATGATGGGGAGGTTCGGCTTGTGGAGGCGGACGCGGAGGCCGAGGCTAAAGCAGGCCTACCCCCATTTGAGGCATTCTCTCCGCCAACGCCGGGTTCTAGAGAAAACGCGAACTTGAAAGTTCGTATGGCTCGACTCCGTATGGAAGCGGAAGACCGAGCGCAAGTTCGACGAGCTGAGTTTGATCTGCGGCTTGAAATCCGGCGGCTTGAGATTCAGGCTGATAAAGAGGTAAAATTACGTCGGTTGGAGTTAGAGGAGGGGAAGCTCTCGTCTGGGTCCACTGGCTTTTCTACTTCTGATTCACCTGGTAAAAATGTGACGGAGCGTGGTTTGCATGCCACTGCTTTTGATGTAAGTAAAAACATTTCATTGGTGCCATTATTCAGAGAGATGGAAGTGGACAGTTATTTTGGAGCATTTGAGAGGATTGCCGTTTCGTTAAATTGGCCAAAAGAAGTGTGGACGTTGCTGTTGCAATGTAGGCTTGTGGGGAAAGCTATGGAAGTTTTTTCTACTTTATCTTTAGAAGATAGTATGAAATATGAGACCGTGAAAGCGGCTATCTTGCGCGCTTATGAATTAGTGCCGGAAGCTTACCGACAAAAGTTTCGGAATCATAGGAAGCTTAGTAATCAGACCTTTGTCGAATTCGCACGTGAGAAAGGCGGATTGTTTGATAAGTGGTGCACTTCAAGTAACGTTAATGGTTTCTCTTCCTTACGTGAACTGATGCTTCTTGAAGATTTTAAAAAGTGCTTGCCTGAACGCATTGTCTTATACTTGAATGAACAGAAGGTAACGGAAATGTCTGCGGCTGCCGTGCTCGCAGATGAGTTTGCGTTAACTCATAAAAATGTATTCAGTACCATGCGTTGTGAGAGAAATGTTTCCGCAGGTTTTCAGTCGCACACTGTGGTACCCAAAACAAGGGTAGAAGCACCAAAAGAAAAGCGTGAGTGTTTTTATTGTCACAAAGTAGGTCATGTCATTGCAGATTGTATAATATTGAAAAAGAAACAGCAAACTTCTTCCGGTGCACAACCTGTTGGTTTGATAAAGACAATTCCAGCTCCTGTTGATTCTGTTTACCAACCGTTCATGTTAGAAGGTTTTGTGTCTTTCAGTGGCCAACAAGACGACCAAGTGAAGGTGCGCGTGTTGCGAGACACTGGAGCTGCACGCTCGTTCATCCTTTGTGATGTGTTGCCGTTTTCAGAGGAGTCCTGTTTGGGTTCTAGCATTTTGGTGCAAGGTATTAGTATGGAAGTATTGAAGGTGCCATTGCATCGTGTGTATTTACAGACTAAGTTGGTTGCAGGTTTTGTGGACATAGGTGTGCGCGCTGCGTTGCCAGTGCCTGGTGTTGAGTTTATTTTGGGCAATGATCTAGCTGGGGGTAAAGTGCTGCCAGTATTGGAGGTTCTGGATAAACCTGTTTTTACTCCCGTTACAGAAGAGGTAACTCTGAGGTACCCCGACGTTTTTCCAGCTTGTGTGTTTACTCGAGCCCAGTTAAAGAAGATGGGGACAGAGTTCATGCTGGATGATACTTTCATGTGCTTAAACGATGATGTCGCTGTAGCGGAACAAGTGCCTCACGAAACCGGAAATGAAAAGGTTAGTAGCATGCTGACTTCACCGCTACCTGTGGGTCGTGAACAGTTGTGTAAAGCCCAACGTAACGATGAATCTTTAGTGAAGTGCTTTGATGCAGTGTTTAATTCAAAAGGGGATGCTTCATATTTTATAGAGGATGGGTTGCTAATGCGGAAGTGGCAGCCTAGAGTAGTAGATGATGCAGAGTGTTCCGTTGTTTGTCAGGTTGTTGTTCCTTCTGAGTATCGTGTGCATGTGCTTTCACTCGCCCACGATCATGTTATGTCAGGGCATCTAGGGATAACAAAGACATACAGTCGGGTGTTGCGTCATTTCTTTTGGCCTGGAGTTAAAAACGATGTTGCAGTTTACTGTCGTACGTGCCCTACCTGTCAAATCATTGGGAAACCAAATCAAGTTATTCCTCCTGCACCGTTAGTTCCAATCCCTGTGTTAGGTGAACCTTTTGAGCATGTGATTGTTGACTGTGTTGGACCGCTGCCTAAAACTAAGAGTGGTCATCAGTTTTTGCTTACGGTAATGTGTGTAGCAACTCGGTACCCAGAAGCAGTGCCATTGCGAAAAATAACTTCGAAATCGGTCATCAAAGCATTGGTTAAATTTTTCTCTACTTTTGGTCTGCCCAAGATCGTACAAACCGATCAAGGCACAAATTTTATGTCTAAGGTGTTCACTCAAACCTTGCGTTCGCTGGGTATCAGTCATCATACTTCCAGTCCTTACCATCCTGAGAGTCAAGGTGTGCTGGAGAGATTTCACCAGACACTTAAAGCTATGTTGAGGAAATACTGCTGGGAGACCGGTAATGCATGGGACGAGGGCGTGCCATTTGTTCTTTTTGCCATCCGTGAAACCACTCAAGAGTCTTTGAAGTTCAGTCCAACTGAATTGGTTTTTGGGCATAGTGTCCGAGGACCATTGAAAGTTCTGAAGGAACAAATGCTGGGTCTGGACAACAGTTTAAGTCCTACAAAGAATATTCTTGATTATGTAGCCCGTTTTCGTGAACGAGTACAGGAAGCCTGTGCATGTGCTAAGGAAGCTCTGGCTGAAGCTCAGTCTAGCATGAAACAACGTTTTGATAAAGCAGCAGTGTCACGTTCATTTTCAGTGGGTGATAAGGTACTTGTGTTACTACCAATTGCGGGGTCTGCGTTGTCTGCACGTTTTGCTGGTCCTTACGAGGTGGTGGGTAAAAGAAGTGACACTGATTATCTCATTAAAACACCTGATCGTAAGAGACAAAAACGCGTGTGTCATATTAATATGCTCAAAGCTTACCATTCCAGAGAGGTAGCATCTCACTGTTCAGAGGAGAACACAGGGCCCGTGGTTTCATCTGTTGCTGTGAGTTGTGAGTCCGTACCATCATTTTCTGGTGATGCTGAGTTTGATGCTGACGAGGTGAGATTACGAGTTGATCCGTTGCCTTTTACGCCTTTGTCAAATTCTGAGATTTTAACTAATCCTTCCAAGTTGCTGTGCCATTTGACAGAGGAGCAGCGTGCAGATATACTAATCCTGTTTCAGAGTTTTCCGCAGATCTTTGGAGATATACCCAAGCAAACTGACGTACTTCATCATGACATTAATGTTCACAATGCCGCTCCTATTAAGCAGCACCCTTATCGGGTGAATGCTGCAAAAAGAGCTGCTATGAGGAAAGAGGTTGAGTATTTGTTGCAGCAGAGTCTTGCAAAGCCTAGCGTTAGTCCATGGAGCTCTCCATGTATTTTAGTTCCAAAAGCTGATGGAACTGTTCGATTTTGTACTGATTATCGTAGAGTGAATTCAGTAACCGTGCCCGATTGTTTTCCTTTGCCGAGGATGGAGGACTGTATTGACAATGTGGGTTCTGCTAAATTTGTTAGCAAATTAGATATGCTAAAAGGTTACTGGCAGGTGCCACTTACACCAAGGGCATCAGACATCTCTGCTTTTGTAACCCCAGATTCATTCCTACAGTATAATGTTATGGCGTTTGGCCTTCGAAATGCACCTGCAACCTTCCAAAGGTTAATAAATAAAGTGATGGCAAATGTACCTAACTGTAGTGCCTATTTAGATGACCTGGTTATTTATACATCTACCTGGTCTGAGCATGTGTCCGTGTTGACTATGGTTTGTCAACGACTCGCTGATGCTTCATTGACTCTGAATTTGGCTAAATGTGAGTTCGGTAAAGCTACTGTGACTTATTTGGGTAAGCAGGTGGGGAAAGGCCAAGTTCGTCCTGTGGAGGCAAAAGTTGTTGCCATCAACGAATTCCCTGCCCCCACTACTCGTCGTGAGTTGAGAAGATTCTTAGGTATGGCAGGGTATTACAGAAGTTTCTGTAAGAACTTTTCCTCTGTTGCAAAATCCTTGACTGATTTGCTTAGTCCTGCAAAGGATTTCGTTTGGTCAGCTGAAAGTCAGGGTGCTTTTGAAGCCATCAAATGCTTGTTATGTAGTTCTCCTGTGTTGTCTGCCCCTGATTTTTCTGTACCTTTTAAACTAGAGGTGGATGCCAGCGCAGTTGGAGCAGGTGCTGTATTGTTACAGGAAGACGAGGAAGGTATCGACCATCCTATTTGTTTTTTTTCAAAAAAATTTAACAAACATCAGTATAACTACTCCACAATCGAAAAGGAGGCTTTGGCTTTATTGTTGTCATTGCAGCATTTTGAAGTATATGTTGGTTCTACTTCATATCCTGTAGTTGTGTATACGGATCACAACCCTCTCACGTTCCTGTGCCGCATGTATAACCAAAACCAAAGGCTAATGCGATGGGCTTTAGTGGTTCAAAATTATAACCTTGAGATTCGGCACAAGAAGGGAGTGGAGAATGTTGTTGCGGATGCTCTTTCTAGAGTGTAACTCTTTTGAGAGGTAGTTTTGTACAAACATTTATAAAAGATCTATAATGTTTGATTTTAAGGGTGGGGGTGTTACGTGTTTTGATTTGTTCCCCCCCCTTACATGGTTTGTGCAGTTCTTCCTTTTGTTTTGGATATTGGTTTGTTCCTGTTTTCCCGCTCTCCACTATCTCTGCCTTTTCAGGTGCTGTGATTGGGTCACAGAAGAGTCCCTGACGAATGATCCAATCAGAACGGTTCAGCATAAAAGGCCCAGGAGAACAGAGGCGAGGAGAGCAGGGACGCTATTGAAGGCTGTTTTGTATTTTGGTTGTTCAGGCTGTGTTAATGGTGGTTTGCTGTATCTTTATCTGGTTTGCTGTATCTTTATCTCTTTCCTGGTGAAGTTACCCGTGGGTTGGTATATCTTTTGACTTGGTGATTATTCGACTGGACTTATACATCATCAGTTTGGAGAGTAGAAAAAGGAAAGTATGTCACGTGACCTACATTTACAAACACTCAGGGTTAACTCTGTTTAAACACACCAGGGAAGGAGCGGGTGCAACCCCATGTAAGTTTTGTTTTGTTAAATAGCGAAGTTTAGTTATGGCGTGTTGAACGCCGAAGCTTCTTTTCTTTTCTTTCTTGGTTAGTTAGTTTAGAGGGCGGGATTTTAGTTAGTGAATGTTTTGGTTTTGTTACTTTCGTTTATTTAGCACCGCTCATTTATTTTTCTCTCTCCGTGGCTTATTTTTTCTTTTGTCTATTTTATGTTTCACTGTATATATGGATTTTGGGTTATTTTAGTTGTATAAATTAAATCTATTTTTATTCTTAATAAAGCAAACCACTTAATGATTTTGAATTGTTGTCTTTGGTTCATTCCCCACAGTTTCTCCCCAGAGTTTTAAAATAAGACATTAGGTTTGTGCGGAAATCTTATGTGCGTTTCCCGTATACCTCCGAGCCAACAGGGGACGTAACAGGCCCCAAGCTAATAAGGAGAAGGAGTGGCTCCAATTTGATGAAGACGCTGACACCATCTTGGAAGCAATAGTTAAGGGTGACGCTGACCGACGCCTCCAGACAATGACCACCATCATCATCAGCCTAGCAGCTGAGAGATTTGGGCTGGAAGAGAAGAAAGCAGTGAACCTCCCCTACATTATGAACAACAGGGCGAACAAGATCCACCAGCTTAGGCAAGAGCTGAAGAGCCTGAGGAGGAGGTTCAAGGAGGCAAGGGAGGAGGAAAGGGGACCTCTAGTAGAGTTGCGCGTCATTCTCCGCAAGAAGCTTTTGACTCTGAGGAGAGCAGAGTGGCATAGGAGAAGGAGGAAAGAGAGGGCCAGGAAGCGGGCTGCCTTTATATCGAACCCCTTTAGGTTCACAAAGCAGCTACTTGGGGAGAAGCGGAGTGGCCGGCTCACCTGCTCCAAAGATGAGATAGACCGCCACCTCAGAGACACCTTCTGTGACAGATCCAGAGAACAAGATCTGGGCCACTGCCAGGATCTGATTGATCCACCTATTCCAACTCTGGGCTTCGATGTGAAGGAGCCCAGCTGGAAGGAGATCCAGGATGTGATCAAAAAGGCCAGAGCAAGCTCTGCACCAGGACCCAGTGGGGTACCTTATAGGGTTTATAAGAACTGCCCAAAGCTACTCCACAGGCTCTGGAGGATCCTGAAGGTTATATGGAGGAGGGGAAAGGTTGCTCAGCAGTGGCGGTTTGCAGAAGGGGTGTGGATTCCAAAGGAGGAAGAGTCGAAGACAATCGACCAGTTCAGAAGCATCTCTCTGCTTAGTGTCGAGGGGAAGATATTCTTCAGCATCGTTTCTAGGCGGCTGACCGACTACCTCCTAGGGAACTCTTACATTGACGCCTCGGTCCAGAAAGGAGGGATCCCGAAGGTGCCGGGGTGTCTGGAGCACACAGGCGTGGTCACACAGCTGATCAGGGAAGCCCGGGAGAACAAGGGGGACCTGGTGGTGCTGTGGTTGGACCTCACAAACGCCTATGGGTCCATACCCCACAAACTGGTTGAGGAGGCCCTGCGCCGGCATTATATCTCAAACAGGTTTAGAGACCTCATTCTGGACTATTATGACAGTTTCAGTCTGAGAGTCTCAGCGGGGTCTACAATATCAGACTGGCACAGGCTCGAGAAGGGTATCATCACTGGGTGTACCATTTCAGTGATATTATTCGCACTCGCCATGAATATGCTGGTGAAGTCGACAGAGGCTCAGTGTAGAGGTCCCCTCAGCAGGTCAGGTGTCTGCCAGCCACCCATTAGGGCTTTCATGGACGATCTGACGGTGACAACACCACACGTCCCAGGGGGAAGGTGGATCCTGAGGGGCCTCGAAGAGATGACCAATTGGGCTCGCATGTGCTTCAAGCCAGCAAAGTCCAGATCCCTGGTGTTGAAGAAAGGGAAGGTTACCAACAAATTCCGCTTCACACTTGGCGCGACCCAGATACCATCAATCACTGAGAAACCAGTGAAGAGCTTGGGAAAGGTGTTCGACTGCAGCCTAAAAGATACGGCAGCCATCCGTGCAACCAACCTTGAACTGGAAGGCTGGCTAGCCGGAGTGGACAAGTCAGGCCTACCGGGCAAGTTCAAGGCTTGGATTTACCAGCATGGCATCCTCCCACGGATTCTCTGGGCCCTCATGATTTATGAGGTCCACATCTCAACCATCGAAGGCTTTGAGAGGAGAGTCAGCAGGTTTCTACGGAAGTGGCTGGGTCTACCTCGAAGCCTGAGCAACATCGCCTTGTATGGCAAGAATAACAAACTGAAGCTCCCAATCAGCAGCCTGAATGAGGAGTTCAAGGTGGGCCGTGCCAGGGAGGTGATGCAATACAGAGAGTCACAGGACCCGAAGGTCTCCCAGGCTGGGATCGAGGTGAGAACAGGCCGGAGGTGGAGGGCAGCAGAGGCGGTGGATGTGGCTGAATCGCGGCTACGACACAGGGCACTGGTGGGAGCAGTGACTCATGGAAGAGCTGGCCTGGGTAGCAGCACGACATCTCGCTACAACAAGGCGCAGGGGAAGGAAAGGAGATTACTGGTGCAGCAAGAGGTGCGGGCAGTAGTAGAGGAGGAGCGGGCCAGCAGGATGGTGGGAATGCGACAGCAGGGAGCCTGGACAAGATGGGAGCATGCAGCGGACCGCACAGTATCATGGGCAGAGCTGTGGAAAGCAGACTGCCATCGCATACGGTTCCTGATCCAGGCTGTCTATGATGTACTACCGAGCCCATCCAACCTGTTCAGCTGGGGATTGGTGGAGTCACCAGCCTGCAACCTCTGCTCGAAGAGGGGGACCCTGGAGCACATTCTTAGCTGCTGTTCGAAGGCCCTGGGCGAGGGGCGCTACCGTTGGCAACATGACAAAGTCCTGAAGGCAATAGCGAATACCATCAGCTGTGGAATTGGCCACTGCAAGCGCCTACACCCAGTAAAGAACACCATTGCTTTTGTCCGGGCTGGGGAGAAGCCACCATCAACTGCCAGGGCCACCTCATCTGGCCTGCTAGCGACAGCACGAGACTGGGAGTTGAAGGTTGACCTGGAGAAGCAACTGAAATTCCCAGGAACTGTTGCCACCACAAAGTTGCGGCCGGACATATTACTAATCTCAGAAACCACCAAGCAGATTGTTCTCCTGGAACTCACCGTACCCTGGGAGGACCGTATCGAGGAGGCCAATGAGAGGAAGAGGGCTAAGTATGCTGAGCTAGTGGAGGAGTGCCGGAGCAATGGGTGGCGAGCGCGGTGTGAGCCCATTGAGGTGGGATGCAGAGGGTTTGCTGGCCATTCTCTCTGCAGGGTTTACAGCATCCTGGGCATTATGGGAGCCAGTAAGCGAAGGGCCATCAAGGAGGTCACAGAGGCAGCAGAACTTGCCTCAAGGTGGCTGTGGATAAGGAGAGGAGATCCATGGGTGGGGTAGAGCTACCTGGACACAAGCTGGGGCCTGATCAACCCCAGCTGGGTCGCCTGGGTGAGAGTGTATGATGCTTGAAAGACCCGAAACACTCGGTGACCCCAGGTAACATCACTGATGATGTGTCCAGGTTGCATCAAGTTGATGTATGATATAAGCTGGTTTACTATAAATAACACGTAAAACAATCAGGGTTCAGTTAATATATGTTTCTGTTGATGGATGAAGATTCTGGGTTCCCAGACATTACAACAACAGCGTTGAAAAAAAACAAAAAAAAAAACGAACCATGAAAAAGTTGAACTGTTCCAACCCCTAATATTTACTTAATCATTTTGCAGATGGACACTTTCATCCAAAGCAACTTACAATAGATAAAATCTATTCTTTATAAAAAAATAATACAAATATATATAATGATAGAAGTTTTAAAAGCGCATCTTAATGACAAACTAGCACATTGTTTTATATACTGTATGGGGATACATAGAGCATTGGAAATATATAAAATATAAATATTTTAACATGTGAATATGTATCTTTTATTATCCCTTCTTAAAATGTGTAAGCCAATTTTATATTTTTGAGTGAGTTTTTGACGGTTTATTTATCCATTCATATTATGAATGGTAGTCTACCTGTTACATCAACTGGTTACTCTATAAGTTTAGCAGGCTGGTGGACACATGAATTTGGTGGTGGTGACTGCAGCATCAGAGGTGGCCTGGGGTGGAGTCAAATTCCCGGCCTGATTTACTGTCCCAGTCCGCCACTGGCCAACGTTATACAAAAAACTCCCCGCCGCAAAAAAATGAAGGGCGATGCACAAAATGTGCTCTGTGTTCAGCGCTGATCCGCGATGTGTCACGTTTGATATGTAAGGTTGCAAAAGATTCCTTAAATAAATGAACAAATCTTTTGAAAAACGGTAACGCTCCCGCAAATATCCTTTTGGATACGAAAACACATCAATACGTGGTCTTATCACTCTCACAGCGGAAAAGATTCTGTATCTGTGCTTCCACATCCACTGGATCATCTTCAAAAGGGCATGCCGTGCTCCGTCACCTCTCTGAAACAAACTAACCCTAAAACTAAAAATGCCCCGGAGCAAGTTATGTTCAGAACTTAGGTTGCTACTTACATACCTTGAAACTTACCTCCGTTTTAGGAAACGAAAGCTGAGGTTATCCACCAACTTACCCTTAAACCTACCCAGGTATGTCACATAACCTGCTTTTTGGAATACCCCCCAGTTAACAGGATTGGTATGGTAAATGATAACAGTCCGTGAATCAAACAGATTACTTAGCTGAAGGGTTAATGGGTTTCTCCGTGTTTTGTAGATGAACGCTGGAAGGTTTTGGAGTTCACAGGAACAGGAACGGGGACGGGGACGGGGATGGGGACGGGGACGGGGACGGGGACGGGGAACAGGATGACGGCCGCAACATGTAGTCATGTTGCGACGAGACTAGACACTGAACTGAAGGGCAGGTGAGTATAAATGGGCAGTGGGAGTGATGGGTAGCAGGTGACTGTGATTAGTATTCAGGGGAAAGTGAACGGGTGGGTGGAGCTGGTTGGGAAGGCGTGGTAGGATCAGTGACAGGCTCCGTGACAGTATAGTGTCTTTTCACAATTCATATTGTTGTTTTAATGCATCTTTACAGAAAGTCATAGGCTCGGTTTCACAGGCAGATTAAGCCATGATTAGGCTTTAGTTAAATTAGGATATTTAAGTAACTTTTATACATGTGCCTTCCAAAAAAACACTTTACTGGTGTGCATCTTGAGACAAAACAATGATTTTAAGATATGTGTATATTTTGAGTTAGTTCATATTTCTCTAACAAATCAACCATCATGTAAAAGATTCAGTACTATATATAAGGCAGTAGGTAAGGTGTTTTCACCATTCCTTTAGGAAGTTGTGTCAGACTGTGCTCTCTCTTCTGTCATGTGTGTCAACCGAGTCAGGATTTCACCAGGAATTCCGGTATCATCTCCTTAATGATGTGCTTCACTGCCACAAACCAGGACATCAGAGTGGAGGACAGACAGTACATTGTGAACCCAAAAGGCCCCAGAGGTTACTACAGGCAGGCAGAGTCAGAGCCGAAAAGATCCTGTCTTATACACTTAGCTTGATGTGCCTATTGCCACAAATATGCAAAGGCTACGTTGCTTTTACTTTATATATATAACATATATTTGCTCGAGTTAAAGTACAGTTAAAGTAAGTTGTGCCATCGAAATTGTTTAAATCATTGTATGTTGCTCATAATTGTAAACTGTCTGCATATTTTGTCATGTATTGTTTTCCTGTAAACAAATTTGTAGCTTGTCTTCCATCTACTGTACATCATTGACAAGGGTTTTGGTTTTATGAATGCCCAAAATGAATGAATTAAACTAAAAAAATGTCTCCTATATCATCTTGTACAAAAACACAAAACACAGTTCAGTATTTACTCTCCTTATCAGTTATTGACTCCATATTATTATTTTTTTAATTAACTTTCAATAATATTTCAGTCACATGAACTTGTTTTGTATAGTAAATCTGACTGTTACATTCAATAGAATATTACTGTTTTTTTCCTTTATTTTACGGTAATCTGCTGTCAGCAGGGTTGCCAGTAAATTGCTGTTTTTCTACAGTGTGTTGTCGTAAATTAATTTACAGTTGATTACTGTTAAATTACATTTCACTCTGTTTTTTTTCCATCTTACACCTTTAACCCTAGAGAAAAATCTTCAGTTTTAAATGAGCACTTGATTGTGTCCACACTACAGAGTATTAGAGTTACTGTAATGAAGGGCGAGTCAGCGGCATGAGATCCAATTGCAGGATTTATTAGAAAAGAGAATGGTTAAAACAGGCAGGGTCAAACAGTGGCAAACAGGAATATTGGAGGTAAGAAGGTTCGTGGTCAGTGAACAGGCGAGGGGTCAGTATAGGCGGCAGGCAAACAACAGTCCAGTAATCCAAAGCAGTGAGTCAAACAGGGTAGGCAGCAAACAATCAAAAACTGGGACAGGCAGGAAACAGAGCCAAGAAAACAAGACATGGGAAATAATGCTCAGAACAGACAACAAAAGTATATCAAGACCTCACGTTGACTGTGGGTGTGAGTGGTGCTTAAATAGTGACAGATAATGTGCTGCACTTGGCTGGGATAATCAGTGACAGGGTACAAGGCTTCTGGGAGATGTAGTCTGTGTGAGTGAGTGAGTGAGTGAGTGAGTGTGAGTGTGTGGTGTATAGTCCAAAGTGAAGTGCCCTCTAGAGGTTGTCCCGGGCACTTCAGTTGATGATCGTTACAGTTACACTGAAGCAATGCTGAAGTTAATGAGATAATTAAGCAATTAATTAAGTGATAATTGAGAATTAGTGATGAACAACTGCTGTTAACAAGCAGAATCACTGAAGGAAAAACAGCCTTACATTACATTAAAAAAGACATTACATCTCAAGATCTCAGCAGAGGAGGATTAAACAACTAAAAGAGCATTAGCAGTTTAATTTATTACTAACCAGTTGACTTTATTTCTGTCACGCGTCTACAGAAGCTCTTATTAAGAATAACAGAGGTTTAGATGTTGTTTTATTGTTGTGTTTGACGCTACCATGATGGATGTCAGTGTTTGCATTTGTTGGGCTCTTGACCCTTGACTTTTTGACATTAGTTTTTCTTTGGATGTTATAACTGTGTGTATATAAGATACATTTGTTGTGGCAAAAAGAAAAAAAAAAAGCCAAGTAAAAATTTTGATCAGGTTTTGTTGATTATGTTTTGATTAAAACAACCATTATGTAATGCTTGGTTCACTAAACTCTTCCAGAGTCTAATCCTTTATCATAAATGTTGTTTTTTAAATAAAGGTGTAGCACTGCCACATAAAGAGATAAAGAGGTTAATGTACTGTCAATGTTTTATTTAGGTATAATAACTGTAAAAGATGTCTCTCTTGTTGTATTGTCCCGTCGAACTGTGGTGGCCTTTATTTGTTCTCGAGAGACACCAAAGGAATTGGATTACGTCGTCGAACGGATATGGAGAGATATATAGAGAGAAAGGAAACGGAATGAAAGAGAGAAAGAAAAAGGCTGCGCGCCCTTTTTTACGGAGGACCACAATCGAGTATCAAGGCAATTCGCTTTTTGTAGTCTGTGACTTCAAAGGACATCCTCGTGGAACTGACCGAGTCTGATGTGAATTATTCAATATACTTTGATGCTGGCGTTCAAGCATTTGTTTAGGACTGGTGATTTTGATGCAAATACCGAGAGTAAAGAGGCAATCCTAATCCGTGTATCATGTAAACGGCCTTATTTTGGCTGAGTGTTAAAAAGGTTGTTTTACTACAGCTTAAAATCAAACAGTGCAAAATAATCAGTTAAGAACTTCTATACTCATCATTTACAAAAAATATTTGAACTATGACAGTCTGTTGCTAAACAGAGACATGAAGAATCAGCATATGAAACTCAACAATGGTGAATCAAAAAACAAAATAAAAGATCAACTCTGAACATCATAAAACACTTTACTAAAAGTCAGCACAAAAGCAACAGCAAAAAACAAGGCAAACAGAACTATAGAAAATAACCAGACAATTCAGCAACATAATGTATTCATGCTGCAATGTATGCTGGGAGTCATGGACGATTATTTAACCCAGCATGTATTGCAGCAGGAAGCTTTTGATTGTCATTGCTGAGATTCATACGGCAGTTGCTTATATCTGTTTGACTGAGTGAAATAACAGCACAAACTGTCAAAATCCTTCATGTTATCTTATTGCCACGGAACTGATGGATCTCGCATAAAATCACAGAACCGCAGTAAAAAAAATATAAATCAATCAAGCATAAACTCTGATCAGACTAATGAATCCAGTCAATAGATTATGATCTTCACCAGTAATAAATAACTTCATTCGATCACATTCTTCTCCATCTTCTTTGCCAAAACAAATGTTTTTAAAGACATTCTTATAGCAGCCAAAGAGAAACAAATGTTCACAGGTCAGGAGCCCAACTAAAGCGAACACTGATCTCTATCATGGGAACGATTCAAGAAAAACAATAAAACAACATCTCTCATCTTCTCTTTCCATCAGTGATTGTGCTTGTTAACATCAGGTGTTCATCAGTGTCTGAATTCACACACATGTGTTTTCATTCAATCTGTCAAGTGGACTATATCAGTGAGCTCGTGTAGGGAATATTGTTGACTTTGAGCACTGTTAATTCACAGTGTATTGCTGTGGGCTACTTACTTTTTAAACGTCAAATATTACGCAAAATACATTGTTTTCTATGGCACATTACTGCTTTAATGAAATTTGACCGTTTAAAGCAATTGTTTTACAGTGTGGGTTTCGAGTGAGTTTCAGGTGTAAGGGTAAGTTTAGGGAGGGTTTCATGTAGTGATAAAAATATGAATATTAGAAGTTAATGATAAAGAATTAGGTGTGACGGTTAAGTCTTCTTGATGCTCAAAGTTAATGATGAAGCGTAATTCCACCCCCAAACCACTTTACTGCCATAGATATGAAGACTTGTTTGGCTTCAGCTCAAATGTGAGTTGTTCTTCCACTTCAATCATTTCATTACAGCTTTCCTTTTTAGTGCTGATATGAGAACCTCCAAAAAAGAAGAGGTGCAACTTCAAAATTAACTTTGGATGTTCTCCAGATTCCCCCCTGCGGGTCAGTGTTTGGTGTGGGAAATCAGTGTCACCAATAAAATCTGTGGCTGCAGGGCATCACTTGCTGACGTCACATTTGGATGATGGTCTTCTCAGTCCACCGCAGTGACCGCAGGCTGTAGCGAGCCCTACTTGAATGACAGTGCAAGTCTGCTGCCGGAACCCCACCCCTCTTGTCTTTGCAGGGGTGAAGCTGTGGTTTATTCACAGACAGTTCTGTCCACCACAGCTGGCAGCGAGACGCAGTGTGAGTCTGACAGTGCAAGTCTGGAGCCAGATCTTTTTCACCGGTTCTGTTTGCTTGTGGAAAGGTAAGGGTGTCTTATTGCTGTTCTGTGTTGTCTTTTTTTATTAGATTGGCCAACCATGCTAGTTAAAGAAATATATTGTTTATTTACATATATGGTTTGATTATTTGTGATGAATGGTTTTGTATTTGCAATATTATTTAGTATTTTGTAAATTCCATGTGACAGATCATTTATTTTCTGTACATTATTTTGAGGTTTATTTGGGTATTGTGAGGTTTTTTTCATTGTATTTCGAATACATTTGACATTTATCTTTATTTGTCAAATGTTCTAGTTAATTTTAGTGAGTTCCATGTGATTAGTATTAATTTAACTGCAGCCAAAACTATATTATTTCCTTTTATAATTTGCAGTCCATTGTAATTTTGATGTTGATTGGTAACTTATGCTGCCTTCACATTCTATCGAAAATTTGATAATTCCCACTTCTGAAGTCATGATTACGAGCTCATTGCATTCACTTTTTGAAATGGGAGGGCGTTCATGTACAATTTTTACAGAGGAAACTGTAATTTTTGTATTTACAAAAATGCCAAGAGCACGTGAAAGCAGCATAATGCATTTACCTCGGAAACATTTTTATGATAGTGTTACCTATGTAATTTATGATAATATCGGAATTATCTTAAATTTTTGTCTCCTAGATAAATGTTGCACATGAACGCCATCTGATGTCGCGTTTACCACTGGGAAGTTCTGTAATCATTTTGATACCTAAATTGCTGGCCATAAACTCTAAACGAGGAGAAATGCTTCAATGACAGATTTATTAGTTATGATTTATTAGTTTTATTTCCCACAACAGCAAGATCGTCTTGTCTTACCATTAAAGTTATACATATTACACATATGACAAACATGAATAATAATTTAAAACATATTGTATGTTTTATACAGAGTGAAAATAGCCTGCCTTTGAGCAGAATTGTAGAATCTGTCATAAGTGTGTCCATGTCCATCTGTGCATTTGTTTATCCTGTTCCCGTCCTGTCATCTGTCACGTGTTCCTTGTTTTCATTTCGATCTGTCCTGTCAGTTTAGTCATGTGATCTGTGTTTTGCTTTGCCATGTGCTTCATTGTCATTATTAGTTCATTGTCTTCACCTGTCGCGTCATTTCAGTCATGTCTATCACCTGTGTTTTCCCAATTATCTCATGTGCGATCTGTATAAATTCCCTCTGTTTCAGTCCTGTCTTCGTCGAGCGTTAACGTTATGTAGCTTGTTGAAATCTGTCTTGTAGTATATTCTGTTTAAATAAATCGTTCAACTATTTATCCGGTCTTGAGTCTCCGTGCTTCTGAGCACACACCCTGAGCAAGCCGTGACAGAACGCTCGACCACATACCAAAACCACGCAGCTGAAGATGGATCCGTCGAAAGCGGAGATTCATTTGTGTAACATCCAGCAGCGCGGGCGTCCGTTGGAGAGGTATGTGGGGGAGTTCGTTGAGCTCTCCCATCTAGTGGGCTGGCCGGACGCCACGCTTAATCTTGTATTTTGGTTGGGACTGGACGATAACACCATTCGCCCTGAGGAACCGAGGTTCAACATTTCGTTTGTGGACATGCTTAATTTCATCCTCGAGTTGAACGGTTCAGGGTTGGAAGTGGAGGAATGTGTTTCTCGTCCGGTCCCATCCAAAAAGCCCACTCCGCCAGCCCAACATTCTCCGACTCCCCCCGCGTATCTCTTCAGCGGCGCGTGTCCGGGCCGTCCATCCTGCCCGTCCTCCGTCAATGCCGTGGAAATGCCAGAACTCCTCTGTCATGTCCACGAGCCCGCACCAGCGCACCGCGAGCCCGCTCCAGCGCACCGCCAGCCCGCCGCTCTCAGACCACGCCCCCTTCCGACCGCGATGGCTCCGCCGAGCCCGGAAGAGTGTCTAATAGACTTTTATTCGGTGCTCGCCGTCCCAGAGCCTTCTCCCGCGCTCGCCGCCCGTGAGCCGTCTCCAGCGCTCGCCGCCCGTGAGCCGTCTCCAGCGCTCGCCGCCCGTGAGCCGTCTCCAGCGCTCGCCGCCCGTGAGCCGTCTCCAGCGCTCGCCGCCCGTGAGCCGTCTCCCGTGCTCGCTATCCCAGAGCTCCCAGACTGGCCAGAGCTCCCAGACTGGCCAGAGCTCCCAGACTGGCCCGAGCTACCAGACTGGCCCGAGCCTCCTGAACTCCCGGACCCTGAGCTCCCAGACCTTCCTCCTCCTGACCCGCCAGAGCTTCCCGAGCTTCCTGAGTTCCCTGAGCCGCCTGAGTTCCCTGAGCCGCCTGAGTTCCCTGAGCCGCCTGAGTTCCCTGAGCCGCCGGACCCTCCTGCCCGTCCTGACCTCCCAGACCTCCCAGACCTCCCGGACCCTCCTGCGCCAGAGCCGCCGAACCCTCCTGCGCCAGAGCCGCCGGACCCTCCTGCCCGTCCTGACCTCCCAGACCTCCCAGACCTCCTAGACCTCCCAGATCTCCCAGACCTCGCGCCTGATCTGCCACCGCCAGAGCTGCCGGACCCTCCTGCGCCAAAGCCGCCGAACCCTCCTGCGCCAGAGCCGCCGGACCCTCCTGACCGTCCTGACCTCCCAGACCTTCCAGACCTCCGTCGGCCGGATCCCGCTCCGGACCTTCCGCCGCCTGAACCAGGGCCTGGGGGGACTCTCCCCATAAAAATTTTGGGGGGGGGATATAGGCCCCGTTGGGGAATGGGGACAGGGGCAACGGGGGTCAAGCGGCCATTGACTCCACCCTGGCCGCCACCCTTGACTCCGCCCTTGCGGGGACCCTGGACTCCACCCTGGCCGCCACCCGTGAATCCGCCCTTGCGGGGACCCTGGACTCCACCCTGGCCGCCACCCGTGACTCCGCCCTTGCGGGGACCCCGGACTCCTCCATGGCCTCCGGACCCTTGTGCACCCGCCGTGACTCTGCCCTGGACCCCTCCATGGCCGCCGGAACTCCCAGAGCCGCCATGGCACCCGGAGGTCCGGGAGACACCCTGGAGGCCACCTGAACTGCCTGTGCCTGACCACGGCCTCCAGGGTGCCCACCCCCCCTCCCGGATCTGTTCCTTTTTGGCGCGAGGACGCGCCTTCCGGGAGGGGGAAGTACTGTCATAAGTGTGTCCATGTCCATCTGTGCATTTGTTTATCCTGTTCCCGTCCTGTCATCTGTCACGTGTTCCTTGTTTTCATTTCGATCTGTCCTGTCAGTTTAGTCATGTGATCTGTGTTTTGCTTTGCCATGTGCTTCATTGTCATTATTAGTTCATTGTCTTCACCTGTCGCGTCATTTCAGTCATGTCTATCACCTGTGTTTTCCCAATTATCTCATGTGCGATCTGTATAAATTCCCTCTTTTTCAGTCCTGTCTTCGTCGAGCGTTAACGTTACATGCGTGTGTGTTCCGTGTATCCTGTATCCTGTTATATATTAAAACGTATTATCCTGAAGAGAATTCCGTCCTGCCTGTTCTGTCCTTACCACGGTGTGACAGAATCCAGCTACAGAAAAAATGTTTGTGAATGTATACGGTTGTCAATGCCTATAATATTGGCTTTAATAAGATTTTCCCAATGAATTGGCAAGAATAAATCTGGTGTCCTCCATGATTCCTGTTCATTCCAACAACAAAGCAGTTGAACAGAAAAAGAGTTCGCAATCATGACTTGTGAAGTGGGAATAATGAAATTTAGCTGTGTCTCTTCTGTGTAGTGCCTGGACTGGACCGGATCATGAACGACCAATTATTATTAATTATTATTATTTTAGGTTTTAAGAAAAGCTTTTAACTCTTTGAGTCGCATAAGTAAATCTTAGTCGGCTCCGAATGTCCTGGTCCCCCCCACGGACAAGTGACACTTTAAGTGGCGAGGTGTGAGGCAAGGCAGAATCTCTTTGGAGGTCTCCCATCTTCAAAGAGATACTAATCAGCTCACACCAAATTCCTTGTCCTTCACAAGACCAGGGAAATGAATTCCACGCACACACATAGAGACATTCATCAAAATATGAATATTCCCTAAGTGTTTTTCCTGTGCTTTTCTTTTTTGCATGCATGTCTATATTACTCCCACTTAGTTACATCTTGTAGTTGTGTTAGTTTCACTGTAAAATGCTTATATTTGAATGTAAGAACATTTACTCCCTAAAAGAGAGTCCGAAACATACGTTTCTTGGATTCAAAACGTTCCTCTGTTAAATTCATACCTAGATATTGGTGTCTTATTGTGATAATATGCATTATTCTACTTTTAAGGTACTTTGGAGGGAAAAGAACCCAGCTTAAGCACCTCTGTAGATAATGCAAATTAGGCCATAAAAACAAACAAAGGAAAGTTTTCCCGCAAAAAGTCCATGTTCCCTATTGGTCCGTACGGCCCAGAATGGGTGTGACTGGAGTTACCTTTATAACACCTAAACACGAGCGGATCCACGCTCAGTCGTTTTCATCTTAGACGAGACATCCTTCCTTCTTTTATTTTCCGGCATTTTACAAACAGTTAATTCCGTTTTGAAATTCCCGCTGAAGAATCACCTCAGGAAGAGACCAATAGAAACTCCAGCTCCGCACGGAAGTTTGAACGTCATTCACCACAGCACAAAGTACAAATGCAAGTATCCGAATTAATTTCGATGCGCTTTAACTTTATTGCCTGAAGTGATTTCGTTGCTGGCTCTCAAAAGGTTGAACTGTTTGTAATCTTGCCTTCTTTGATCAACTCTTTCTTTCTTTCCTTTCGTTATTTTATTGTATGCTTTGCTTAGATTTAGATGTATGTATTTGTGTATATATATCATATATTCATGTATTAAACACCTTGTATTCACACAATTCATTGTCTCTGGGTAACTCATACATGAACCAAGTCACTTTAACGTTTGATTTCGCTAGCTATATGCTTTTTAAATACTGGAATAAGTTCCCTTTTCGTGGCCAGAGAAAAAAACTTCCTTTCTAGAATTGATAAGAAAATCGGACTGATAGTTTTGCTGGACAAAACAAACCAGTCTTTCTAAATTAATTCTAAATTAATTCTAAACTTAGAAATAATTTTAGATCATATATGTTCATGATTAATTATAATTCGTTGTAATTGATTATCGATATATACCTAATTCCCTTCGTGGTTGATTCATATTCACGATTAATCATAACGTGTTGTGATTCGGTTGTGAATATACTTCATCCATTTGAGCAAGTTGCTACATCTGGGATGAATGTGGGAGATGTTGCTGATGTAGAGGATTGCTGTTTGCCGCACAGCACTGTCGTCCCCCCACCCCCCGCCGCCCCGCCCCGCGCCGCACCCCGCCCGTTTCCCATCCCGTCCCATGACCAGAGCCTTTTAGGATTTTGTGGGAGCTATGAATAAAATAAATAATAGAATTGTTCACATTTTCTTATTTTATTTGACTTATCCTTCCATTTTAATGAGTAGAATAAGTAATACCAATGCTAAATTTAGTTTAGGCTGATGCTAAATAGCAGGCTTACCTAACTAAATGGATATTTATTTAACTTTAAAAACAAAACAAAAAAAAAACACCTAAATGAGAGGCCTTGAACTCTGACGCTACCATTATCAACATCGACACAACTCGAAAAAGAGGCCGCTTCCTCTGCATCAGGTAGGCCTAAGATGCTTTTTTACTCTTTGTATGGCAGTCGTTCATTATAAATATAGAATATTATTGAATATAGAAGATATGAGATATATAGCAGTATGAAATGTAGAGTATATGCAGTAACCAGCACACACATTAAAAAGTCTCACCAAAAACTAGAAATGGCCACATTGTTTAAAGTTTTTAGGTTTCTCTGACTCAATGGTCTAAAAGCTCTCGTCAATGTCAAAATGAGTGAGATGGCTGATCAAAACGAAGAAGGCGGGTATAACTGTTCACAGAAGACGAGTGTGAATTCCAGCACAACACTTTAGTTCACTGTGACCTGGTGGAATATCGATTAAAATATATGACAATTCAAGTCGTTTGAGATGTTAAACGTATCACGCTACAGGTTTTAACAGCAGGGGCCGCTGCGACCTCACTTTACAGGCACAATAGTCCTCTTTCAGGGACAGGGACAGTGTGAACAAAGACAACTGGGTCCCTCTTAGTTCACTTAAAGAGGCCAAGTGTGAAAACACCCTAACACACACTAACAGCACAACAAATATGATGCAGCACATAAACCACCACCACAGTGAAAAGCTCCAGTCACAGCCATCTCTATGTAAAAAGCTATAATAGGCCAAAGCACATTAACCTGCCTTGATTTGCAGCTCCTCCCCGAGAGCAGTGGAGATCATGAGGTGCAACTGTGTTTTCATGGCAAAAGATATGAGACAGTTATCCATCATAGAAAATGAAGGATTTCAGTTACTGGTGAACACAGACAGAACATCCCATCATGCTCCCACTGTAGACAGACTTTCACGCCAGCGCTTTACAGAGAAATAGAATCTAAGGTGGTTGAGACACTCAGAAAGGCAGACAGCGTGTCAATTACAGCTGACAGCTGGACCTCCAGAGTGATCTTGTGGTCACAGCCCATGTGATAACCAGCGAGTGGGAGATGGTAAATGTGATGGTCAACTTGCCCTCTGTTTGAAACGCACACAGCGGTTAATATTGCTGAAGTTTTAAAATCAGCTGTTGGGCAGACTTAGGCTCATCGTTGAATTCTTTCACAGAAGCTCGACAGCCACAGATAGAGTTAATCATTGATGTCGCTATGTGCTGGAACAGCAGTCTGGATCTGATCGAAGGAATACCTCGAACACAAGCAGCTGTGACAGCGACTCTCCTAAGCAACGACGTTCAGCGACACATGAAGAGAGCTTTACTGAACAGCCTTTGAGTTAGACACACTTCAGAGTACAACCACCTACTGCAGTGCCCTGCCTTAAGGCCCTTTCACAAATTTGTGTAGCCTCACATCACGTGTCAAAACAAACTCTATAAGGCTTCAGTGATAGTTTTCATTTGCCCTCTAGAGGTCACTCTCGTACCGCACTCTTCTCAGCTGCTCCAGCAACGGACGCAACCCGGAAAATGAGATTGTTTGCACATGCTTGCTCACAGTCTGTGTTCTTCAGACTTTATTTTGTAGTAAGTGACAAAAATGCTTTGGAGAAATGTATCGGAGTAAAAATAAAAGTTGACAGCAATATAAAAGCTCAATATAAACAATGTTTATGACAAATGATAAGTGGATTCGTCATTCAATCCATAAAACATACAAAGAATGCATATCTCCCCAAAGCTGTTTAGTAATCAGTGAGCTCAATCTAAAAATATAGCTGCAAGCAGCGATGATGGGCCCAAGCCCAGTGGCACCGCCAACCCGGTGGCTTCAAGGCAACTGTGCATGGCGGGCAATAGGCATTTCAAATGGGTAAAAATATAAAAGGACTCTGTCAAAGTCATTTGAATTCACCACATTCACCACAGCAGTTGGTCCCCACATGATCACAAACCACAACAGACACATCTATGAGATCATTTAAATTTAGATTAATTTAATTTCATAGGATATCATATGTCACTTTCAAGTGAGTTCAGAATGTGTTTCAGAATGACGAAAAAATAACATTATAAAATTAACAAATGGAGCCAAATAAGCGTCAGGTAAGAGTAAGATGTGTGTCTAGATTTTATTTCTCACTTATGAAAGATTATTATAAATAGCCACTTTTATAAAATCGTGTGAAATTTAATCTTTTTTTATAAAATATAATAATACAAATAAATAATTAATCTAAAGACATATTTGTCATACGTGATGCTTGCCAACACGGCATGTGACCTTGTTTAACGTCCATGTCTAGAAAACACACACTCCCTCCTATGTGAAAAGCAGACTGATTTGATTTCTGTCTAAATCAGCACATGAAAACACAGATGTTGGATGATAAAAATTGAAACTCAAACAACGTTAAGAAAACTAGTCTTGTCCGGATAGTGATATCGTGTCATAGCTCAGTTTTAAATGAGTGTGAAGTTATCATTAGCAGTTCAAAATTTTTATAAGTACATCAGTATTTATCTTCAGTTAATTAAAATATATAAATAACTAGGGGTGTGACGAGATCTCGCGAGACTAAAACATGACGAGATTTCTCAACGAGGTGAAAATTTGTCTCGTGGTGCTATCAGTGTGAGGGTGAAATTATTATTCAAGATGCCCCCGCCACTTTCAAATCGTTTGTGTGGAAACATTTTGGGTTTAGGCGCAAGAATAACACACAAGACACAAACAATGTGTAAACATTGTAAGAAAACTATGCCGTACCCTTGGCCAAGATTGTACAGACTCTTAGGGGCCGTTCACATATCGCACGCATTTTAATTCTCGCAAAACAGAAGCGGTCGCGACGCGCATGAGGTTTTTCTCGTTTTTTTCTGGTGCCCCTGTGCCGTGGCGGGATGAAAACATCTCAACATTTCAGAAACCAAGCGATGGTCGTGTAGAGCACAGTTCATGGTTGCATAGCAACGACAGACGCTACAGAAGCGCGAGCTCCCGAACGCTTGCAAAAGTAGGAGGAAGCGACGCGGCCGCGCTTTACACGCTTTATTAGGCGCGATATGTGAACGGCCCCTAAAGAGGCAGAAAGTGTCGCTGTCACTGCTGACGGCTGGACTTCTCGGTGTACGCAGAGCTTTATAACAGTTACAGCCACACAATCAATAGTGACTGGGAAATGGTCAACTTTGTACTGCAGTTAAAGTGACACTTAAAGTGTAATTTGAATTTTTTTATTTTTATGTTTATTTTATTTATACTGTTTATTTTATGTTCAATCTATAGAAAGAAGTTCAGTGAGATTTCTCATGTGAAATTATACAGGGCAGAAAACAATTGTTTGATTTTGTAGCAACATTTAGCAGTGTTTGCATGTTGTTTTACTGCAAATAATTCATTAAAATAGAAGTAAAATGACATGCATTACAAGTTGATTTCCAAATGCACCAACATTTATGCATTTTATGATTTTCAGTTGAATAAAAGACTATTTTCCCTTCATACGTTTCATTATTGAGGATTTCTTAAAAATACTATAAAAATCTCGTCTCGTGAACCCAATCTCGTGTCTCGTCTCGTCTCGTGGGATAGTGGTCTCGTCACACCCCTATAAATAACACAATTATCAAACTTTGTATATAATACTATGTTGTCAGTGGCCAACAAATAAACTGGTTTGATTAACTGCCAGGCTTGGGGAGTAACGAAATGTAACTTAGTTACGTATTTAAAATACAAAATGTGAGTAAATGTATTTCATTACAGTTGCATTTTAAATGGGTGGTAATCAAATTACAGTTACATCCGAAAAGTGTTTTAGATTACCAAAGTGATTACTTTGAATTTAAATGCCATTTAAACATTAATGAAAACTCTGATGGGCAATTAATGTAAACAGCAACTAGTCATTCTCTGACTGAAAAACTGTTTCATTTCTCTTCACAAGTTTCATATGAATAAGCCATTTCACATAACAGACATTTACATGTACTCCACACGACAAAATGACTGGATTTATAAAAATTGCCCAATGTAAACAATGTATATATCTTTGAATCTTTACTATCCTGTCAATACTGGATGATCCATGACCGTTCATGTTTTGTAATAGTTGTTTGTGAGTCACTTTATAATTGTAAAAAAGGTAATTGTGACTTTACCTCACAATTTGACTTTTTTCCTCACAATTGCAATTTTTCGTCTGTCAATTCTGACTTTTTCTCAGAATCCGGAGATTTAAACTCATAATTGCAAGTTATAAAATCAGAATTGCGATAACTTGCAATACTGAATTTTCTTGCAATACTTACCAACTGGGGTGGTAAGTACAGTGAGACAGAGATTGAGAAGATTTAACAACATTTTAAACAAAAATTTAAATCTAAATATGACAAAAAATAGTCTTTGATAATAACTAAATATATATGCCAATAGAGTATGGGAAAACAATTGATTATAATACAAATTATCGTTTTATAAAAGCTGTTTAGAATTGTATCTAACCTTGTTTAAAAATAACCCTATAGTGCCATCTTTTGGTTACTATATATTCAAATTATTATTTTTTTCTTGTCCTCAAACAAATGGTTAATGTGTTTATTTTTAAGTTAAACATACTACATTGATTAAAAAAAAACGTTTGAATTTCTTATTCAATGTTAGTGTTATTGTATATAGAAATAAACATTGTATAATTCAGAGGAGAATATTGTTTAGTGTCATGAATTATCATTGAGTGTCATCTCAAAAATAGGTATATGCTGCCCTCTAGTGCTCATTATAAATATAGGACAGTTGATCATTTCAATTATTTTAAGAGTACTTATTTATGATATTTGTACTAATACATATAGAAATTAGATGTGTATATTTCAATTATTCATGAATAATTGACAACTTCCAAATTCCATTTTCTTTATTTAAACCTAAATGAAGGAATAAATAAAAAAAAAAAAATTAATTTCAAAGTGCTACACAGCAGAGGTTTACTGTTGCAATTAGACATACATAAATACTCTTAACTGTTACTGTTAACATACATACTGTTAATGAGTATAACCAAGCATTTAATTTTACGGATTGCCTTAAAGGCCTTTTTTTCTGTGTGTGTATGGTAGGATTATAGTTTCTCTCAAATGAAACAGTAAAATGTTCACTAAGGGCCCTATGATTTCCGCGATGCAGAAAACGCGGACGGAACTGCGGAATTCATTCATAATAAAAGGAATTTATTGATTAAAGGGGAACTTTTTTTTCTTCACTTCAATTAAATCGCGATATGGAGTAGTATATGTTAACATTAAATGGTAAAAATACTATTAAAATATTAATCCTGCATGTTTTGTGTGTGAATGAATTGTTCAGCAGTAATCCGCGTGCCTGCGCAATTCATCCTGACAATCCGCGTTACACAGTAAATTCCCTTTTTATGAATGGATTCTGTCCGCGTTTTCTGCATCGCTGAAATCAAATGTCCCTGCATTTTCTACAAAAAGCACGTTCAACACGGACACGCAGACACCCACTAATACAGCATTTAGTCAACAAACTACTTACTTTAGTGAAATGAAAACATACACTGTAGTGTACTGTATAACATAGCCTACCGCTTTGTTGTCTGTTTTAAATCCGTTTTTAAGTGTCCAGTTCTGAGCAGCGCACACTCTCACATCACGTGACGTGATAGTTTAATCAGAGAGCGCCTCTAGAGGTCGCTCTCGTGCCGCACTCTCCTCAGCCGCTCCAGTAACGGGACCCAGAAAATGAAATCAAGCGCGGTTGTGCATTTGTTTGTACATGCTTGCTTGCAGTCTGGGAATGGGGGGATGGGGGATGGTTAATACAGTGAGACAGAGATTCAGAAGATTTAACAACATTTTAAACAAAACCTAAAATTTAAACGTGACAAAAAGTAGTTTTTGATAACTAAATATACATGCCAATAGAGTATGGGGAAAACATTGATTATAATACAAATTACTTTAAATCTGTTTGGAATTGTATCTAAACTTAAAACTTAAAAATAACCATATAGTGCCATCTTTTGGTTATTATTAAATTTCTTTTTTATTTCTTGTCCTTAAACAGATCGTTATTGTGATTATTATTAAGTTAAACATACTACATTGATTAAAAAAACATTTGAATTTCGTATTCAATGTTAGTGTTATTGTGTATAGAAATAAACAGTGTATAATTCAGAGGAGAATATTGTTTAGTATCATGAATTATCATTGAGTGTCATCTCAAAATACAACATATTAAAGAAAACAAATATATTGATTCGAAAATTGTATTTTCATTTTAAATTCATCCAGGTTCGTTACCAAACATACATTTTTTTTTAAAAGTATTGGTAACACAATGTCTATTAACAATGTCTCTAAAACAATGTTTTGTCTTCTCAACCCAGGTTAAAAATAGGTATTTGCAGCCCTCTAGTGCTCATTCTGTGATCATTCAAATATGACCATATTTTTTTTTCAAAAATTAAAGCTTCGCCATGGCAACACCATTCGAGATATGCTATAATCTTTTGCAATTTATCATTTTCAGTATAGTGTCACCATATTCAGAAAGTTTGGTGTCAATAGCATGAATACCCTAAGAGGAATAGCTAAAACTTCAGAGCTTGATTATTCAAAATATCCATATTCAAACCAAAATATCTGACTTCCTGTTGGTCAGAGATAATGACTATGAATTAGAAAGTTGTCCGGCTTAATGAGCACAATATGTGTACCGAGTTTGGTGACTGTAGGTTAAACTAACCCCCCAACTTTTGTCAAAAGATGGCGCTATAGAGCCCCTCCTCCACGCCCGTTTTTCATCCATGTACTTGGCCTCCTACATCGACCACACAGGTGAAGTTTCATAAAAATCAATGAATGTATGCAGACGTTATAACACACTTCCTGTTTCTGTTTTCTCGCCATAAACTTGTTTCCTCGCCACGGGCAAACCGTGTGAGATATCAAAAATCCCCTGGCAATTTTGCATCACCAATGTCTTGACTTCATGCTGACCGAGTTTGGTGGTGATCGGATTAAGCGCCTAGGAGGAGTATATCAAATTCCAGAGCATGCGTTTTTCAAACAACCCATAATAGCTCACTTCCTGTTTAGGCGGCGTACAACTTAGAGCACGAAAGTTGTCAGGCCCAATAAGGTCTATATGTGTACCGAGTTTCATACTAACATGTGCAAGCATCTTTGATATATGGACCAAGATTTCGGACCCGAGCATGTTAAGGGCCCCAAAAGTGCCAAAAACCTAAAAAAAAATAATAATAAAGAATAATAATCCTAACGAAAACAATAGGGCCTTCGCCCTTTCAGGGCTTTGGCCCTAATAACACCAGTCTTTTGGTGTGGAGATTGAATGTTTGCTTTATTCTGTGTTGCAGGTTCAGACACGATGAACATCATTATTCACAAGAACAAAACAAAAGTCACTGACATCTGTGGAGCAGGAAAATACTACCATATAATCCGCTCTGATCTGGGCTGCTATATGAAGATAGGAAGCATCAATAGAGGTTCAGACATCTCTGTTTTCAGTCTGCACCCTGCCTGCAAAAATGGAGACCATTACCTTGGAGGTGAAGATGGATCCTTTTACATCCTCAAGGGCAATTCCTTCCGCAGAGTCACCAACCTGACGACAGACAGCGGAGCTGAAGTTCACAGCCTTCATCCCAACTGCCAGGGTGGAGACCACTACTTCTCAACCTCTGACCAATTTTTCATCATCTTCCAAGAAAGGGGCACTTATCGAAGAACATCAAACATGAGCACAGACTCGGACGCTGAAGAACACAAGCTGCATCCCAACTGCAGAAACGGTCTCTATTACTGGGGCCTGTCAAATGAATGCTTCTTCCTCAAGCCAGCCTCAGAGTGGGGAGTCGAGTACTACAAAGGTACCGACCTCACTGAAGATGAGCGCATCGGTGTCTATTCTGTTCATCCTGATGTTCTTAACTTCCTCCCTGGTGGGCTGACAGTAACTATAGGCCCATCCTTTGGCAATTGGGAGAATACTAAAACTATAACGGATGACAGCAACACACCAATGACATGGCAAAAGAAAATCAGTAAAAAGGTTGGATACAATAAGGAGCAGATGACCCAGATCACACACAACTGGAAGATTGACACGTCAGCCTTGATTGAATCTGGAGAACATCCAAAGTTAATTTTGAAGTTGCACCTCTTCTTTTTTGGAGGTTCTCATATCAGCACTAAAAAGGAAAGCTGTAATGAAATGATTGAAGTGGAAGAACAACTCACATTTGAGCTGAAGCCAAACGAGTCTCTATATCTGTGGCAGTAAAAACTGTGTCTTGGTAAAGAATCAATGTTATTCTGCCGTGATTTAAAGATGTGGAGCCAAACCCTCCAAGTCCCGCTGCCACCCGCACAATCATGAAAACATATCAGGAGGCTTTAAGTCCAAAGATAACCAAGTGCTTCAGTTAAATGCCTTAACTATAACTTCTCAAGTAATTATTTAGAAATCTGCATGCAATGCTTAAAATGAGGCTGGAAATGTTGAATATAGCAAAGAGATTTCAGTCAATGTAACTACAAAATACAACACTATCCATTATGGTATTATTGCAACTTGGTGTTTATGATTAAAAGAAACTGACAGAAACCTACTTCAAATCTGATGAAATTTCTTCTTAAAAGTCATACACATGCAACCCAACTGCAAATCTTTTAATGTGGAGTATATGTAAACAAATAACCCCAATTCACAACATTAGGTTAGTAAAATTTAAGCTGTTGGATTTCACAGGAAATGTCAGTTTCATGTTTTTTTTTTTTCCAGGAGGGGGAAGATTGTGTAGACAGAATTCTGCCATTCTCATTGTAACAAGGATCCACTGTTGGCAAGTTTCATTAATTCCAATACAGGATCAAACATAAAACTAAGACATTACATGGCAAAATAATAAATGAACAAAAACCTGACCCACAGTGTACAGAGACAATACTTGACAAGGGACATTAAAACGACTTATAATCGATCTCTCAGCCCCGCACAATTCTCCGTTCCCAAGCATGAGCCTCATCCGTCTCGAAGAAGTTTCCCCTGCCTTATCACTGCATCGACCAGCCTATAACCTTGATTAAAAAAGTCAAGTCAAGTCATCTTTATTTATATAGCGCTTTTTACAATGCAAATTGTGGCAAAGCAGCGTTACATTAATAAGAAAGTGTCATTGTGCAGCTTCTTCTATATGTTATTGATTCATTCCGCTGCAAATATCAGTAGTTATTAGTCTAGTTAATTTAGGTATATCAGCACTGCAGAAAACAGTGACGTAATCGTCCGGCTCAGCTCAGTTCACATACAACGACACCAATGCAGGCATATCAAAAACACTACTGAATATCAAGCAAGTGTCCCCAACTTAAGCAAGCCAAAGGCAACAGCGGCAAGAACCAAAACTCCAACAAATGGAGAAAAAAACCTTGGGAGAAACCAGGCTTAGTCGGGGGGCCAGTTCTCCTCTGGCCAACAGTGAACACTTGTCCGATACTCAGGCAGAGTTACAGGTCATTAAACCGATTTGGAATCGCAACAGTCAAAATATTTAATCTAGTTCCATCTAGTTTAAGATTCTTTTCATCACGCCGGGATGGGACGGTTTGTTGGGATATGTGCCACTGGCTGATGAGTCGGTAAGGTCTTAACAAAGGATGAGCTAGTTAACACAGTCTCCGCCGACACCACAGGGCCACATTGCTGCCGCACACAGGCACAGGTTCCCCGTCCGACCCGGACACGGCCCGGATCCAGCCAATCATGTTAATTGGTAAACCTCGGGATAAGCAGAGAGACAAAAATTAGCGTAGACGCCATTCTTCTTCTGATGTACCGAGTACATCTGGTGTTATAGGAAGTGTTCCCGGTTCCGGCTGACCTGATCTATGCAGCCTAACAATTCTTTAACGGATATGAAGACAAAAGTTTATAGTGCGTCATGTGTATGCCAGGTTAAATAGATGCGTTTTTAGTCTAGATTTAAACTGACAGAGTGTATCTGCTTCCCGAACAATGCTAGGAAGATTGTTCCAGAGTTTAGGTGCCAAATAGGAAAAGGACTGGCCAGAATTCTGAGATTGTAATAGGACTATAACGCGAAGGACTATAATGCATTAAGAGCTCACTCAGGTACTGGGGAGCTAATCCATTTAGTGCTTTGTAAGTAATTAGCAAGATTTTAAAATCTATACGATGTTTAATAGGGAGCCAGTGCAGTTTTGACAGAACTGGGCTAATATGTTCATACTTCCTGGTTCTAGTAAGGACTCTAGCTGCTGCGTTTTGGACCAGCTGTAGTTTGTTTCTCAATCGAGCAGGGCAACCACCCAGTAGAGGGTTACAGTAATCTAGTCTCAAGGTCATAAACGCATGAACTAGCTGTTCCGCATTTGTCATTGAGAGCATATGTCGTAATTTAGATATATATATATTTTTTTTAACAATTTTTATTATACAGACAAAGAAGTACATTAAATCATTAAAGAGACAAGCATAAAAAAGAAAATATTGTCTGCATTTTTATCTTTTACACATTTCTTTCCAAAATATAACTAAATGAGGAAAGAAAGAAAGAAAAAAAAGAAAAAGAACCACAACAACAACCAAGTAGCCACTACCCCAAACCCCTCCCCCCACCCACCCAGGAGGATTAGAAAATATTGGCAGTCTCTATAAGCGATTATGTGCCTTACGCCTATATACGAGGAGAGCTTGCATACTCATGATATATTTAGTCAGAGTCTAGTGAGGATACAGAGTCGTAAAGATTTAAAATAGGGTTCCAAGTTTTATAAAATTTATCAGTTGAGCCCCGAGTCGAATATTTCCATTTTTCAAGTGAAAGGAATGACATCAGATCCTTTAACCAAGAGGTAGTTGGAGGGGGGTTGGACACTTCCAATGCAACAGAATGCACCTTTTAGCAATAAGAGAAGCAAAAGCAATAACCTCTGCTTTCTGTTTTGTGATAGATGACGAGTGAGACACACCAAAAATGGCGATTAAAGGACATGGAGATAAAGAAACGTGCAGGGCCCTAGACATGAAGTCAAAGAAAGAAGCCCAATATGAGACCAGTTTTGGGCAGCTAAAAAATGTATGGGTGTGATTAGCGGGAGAAAAGGAGCATCTGATACAGGAGTCATCTGTTTCTGGAAACAATTTATGAAGTTTAGCTTTGGTAAGGTGAATTCTGTGAAAGACTTTTAGTTAAATGAGACTTAGCCGAGCACATAAAGTAGTAGAATTAACCCTAGCAAGGGCCTCAGACCATAACTCATCAGATAGCTTGATTTGCAGCTCATTTTCCCAAGTCATCCTTAGGCAGGAGAGAGAGGATGTACTAGATGAAAGTAACATGGTGTAGACGGAGGATATACGACTACCACCTGTAGAGGCTGACAATAAGTTCTCAACCAGAGATTTTTCTGGTAATTGAGGGAAACTAGGGAAGTTAATCTTAACAAAATTGCGGAGTTGAAAATACCTGAATAAGCCTGTAGTACACAAGTTAAATTTGGACATAAGATTGGTGAATGTAGCAAAAGAATTATCAATAAAAAGATCTGAAAAACAGGCCATCCCCTTATCTTTCCATCTTTTAAAAGTGTGATCAATAGCTGGTGGTAAAAACAAGTGATTGTTGCAGATAGGACTTAAGACAGATAGTGACTCCAACCGAAAATGCTGTCGAAATTGTTTCCAGATTTTTAAAGTTGATAACACAATAGGATTTCTAGTGAAATTAGAGGGACGCAGAGACAAAGGAGCAAAGACAAGTGCTGGGAGGGAAGACAGACAGGTAGCACCTTCTAGAGAACACCAGTTGACCTCCGGTGCATTACACCGTAAGAAGATCTTAGAAATATTGGCGGACCAGTAGTAAAAAAGAAAATTTGGCAGAGCTAGACCACCATCACGTTTATTCCGTTGCAGGATAGTTTTATTCACTTTAGGAATTTTACCAGCCCAGATAAATGAGGAGATGATTTTATCTAGACACTTAAAAAAAGATTTAGGTAAAAAAAGAGGGAGAGACTGGAAAAGAAATAGAAGTCGCGGCAAAACATTCATTTTAATGGTCTCCACTCTCCCAACAAGAGAAAGGGGTAGGCTGTCCCATCGTTTTAAGTCTAGTTTAATTTGATCAACCAAGATCGTAAAGTTATTCTTAAGGAGAGAACTGAAAGAGTGTGAAATGTATACACCTAAATATCGAAACCCTGAAGGAGAGAAATTAAAAGGTAGGGTGCTTTTAGAGATTTTTTTAGCCGCGTCATTTGTGGGGAAACATTCACTTTTGGTAAAGTTGAATTTGTAACCTGAAAAAGAGCCAAAGGTGTCGAGCAAGTGCATAATCTCATTGGCGCAGCCGACTGGATCCTGTACAGGGAGTGCAGAATTATTAGGCAAATGAGTATTTTGACCACATCACCCTCGTTATGCATGTTGTCTTACTCCAAGCTGTATAGGTTGGAAAGCCTACTACCAATTAAGCATATTAGGTGATGTGCATCTCTGTAATGAGAAGGGGTGTGGTCTAATGACATCAACACCCTATATCAGGTGTGCATAATTATTAGGCAACTTCCTTTCCTTTGGCAAAATGGGTCAAAAGAAGGACTTGACAGGCTCAGAAAAGTCAAAAATAGTGAGATATATTGCAGAGGGATGCAGAAGTCTTAAAATAGCCAAGCTTCTGAAGCGTGATCATCGAACAATCAAGCGTTTCATTCAAAATAGTCAACAGGGTCGCAAGAAGCGTGTGGAAAAATCAAGGCGCAAAATAACTGCCCGTGAACTGAGAAAAGTCAAGCGTGCAGCTGCCGAGATGCCACTTGCCACCAGTTTGGCCATATTTCAGAGCTGCAACATCACTGGAGTGCCCAAAAGCACAAGGTGTGCAATACTCAGAGACATGGCCAAGGTAAGAAAGGCAGAAAGTCGACCACCACTGAACAAGACACACAAGCTGAAACGTCAAGACTGGGCCAAGAAATATCTCAAGACTGATTTTTCTAAGGTTTTATGGACTGATGAAATGAGAGTGAGTCTTGATGGGCCAGATGGATGAGCCCGTGGCTGGATTGGTAAAGGGCAGAGAGCTCCAGTCCGACTCAGACGCCAGCAAGGTGGAGGTGGAGTACTGGTTTTGGGCTGGTATCATCAAAGATGAGCTTGTGGGGCCTTTTCGGGTTGAGGATGGAGTCCTACTGCCAGTTTCTGGAAGACACCTTCTTCAAGCAGTGATACAGGAAGAAGTCTACATCCTTCAAGAAAAACATGATTTTCATGCAGGACAATGCTCCATCACACGCGTCCAAGTTCTCCACAGCGTGGCTGGCAAGAAAGGGTATAAAAGAAGAAAATCTAATGATATGGCCTCCTTGTTCACCTGATCTGAACCCCATTGAGAACCTGTGGTCCATCATCAAATGTGCGATTTACAAGGAGGGAAAACAGTACACCTCTCTGAACAGTGTCTGGGAGGCTGTGGTTGCTGCTGCACGCAATGTTGATGGTGAACAGCTCAAAACACTGACAGAATCCATGGATGGCAGGCTTTTGAGTGTCCTTGCAAAGAAAGGTGGCTATATTGGTCACTGATTTGTTTTTGTTTGGTTTTTGAATGTCAGAAATGTATATTTGTGAATGTTGAGATGTTATATTGGTTTCACTGGTAAAAATAAATAATTGAAATGGGTATAAATTTGTTTTTTGTTAAGGTGCCTAATAATTATGCACAGAAATAGTCACCTGCACACACAGATACCCCCCTAAAATAGCTAAAACTAAAAACTAAAAACTAAAACTTCCAAAAATATTCAGCTTTGATATTAATGAGTTTTTTGTGTTCATTGAGAACATGGTTGTTGTTCAATAATAAAATGAATCCTCAAAAATACAACTTGCCTAATAATTCTGCACTCCCTTTTTATACAACAGCAAGTCGTCAGCATAGAGAGAAACACGATGTTCTGTGCCTCCCCTGTGGATCCCGCGTATGGACGAGGATGCTTTTAAGGCGATAGAAAGTGGCTCAATAGCTAAAGCAAAGAGCAGAGGAGACAGCCCACGTAGGAGGCAACGTTCTCGCGACCTTGCGCAACGTTCCCTAAAAGTTCTGTAAAGGTGACAAAAGTCCCTAACCTTTAGAAAACATTCGGGACGTTCCTAAAACGTCCTCTTTTGGTTATGAAAGTGCTGCTGTTCAACGTTCCAGATATGACTTAACGAGAACGTTCTGTATTGGTTATTATTTGCTCACATAGCAACGTTATAAAGAGAACATTTGAGACTTTAACAGAACGTTCGCACATGGTCCTCTGTTGGTCATATTATAACGTTCCAGATATGACTTAACGAGAACGTTCTGTATTGGTTATTATTTGGTCACATAGCAACGTTATAAAGAGAACATTTGGGACTTTAACAGAACGTTCGCACATGGTCCTCTGTTGGTCACATTATAACGTTCCAGATATGACTTAACGGGAACGTTCTGTATTGGTTAATATTTGGTCACATAGCAACGTTATAAAGAGAACATTTGAGACTTTAAACAGAACGTTCGCACATGGTCCTCTGTTGGTCATATTATAATGTTCCAGATATGACTTAACGGGAACATTCTGTATTGGTTAATATTTGGTCACATAGCAACATTATAAAGAGAACATTTGGGACTTTAACAGAACGTTCGCACATGGTCCTCTGTTGGTCATATTATAATGTTCCAGATATGACTTAACGGGAACGTTCTGTATTGGTTAATATTTGGTCACATAGCAAAATTATAAAGAGAACATTTGGGACTTTAACAGAACGTTCGCACATGGTCCTCTGTTGGTCATATTATAACGTTCCAGATATGACTTAACGAGAACGTTCTGTATTGGTTAATATTTGGTCACATAGCAACGTTATAAAGAGAACATTTGAGACTTTAACAGAACGTTCGCACACGGTCCTCTGTTGGTCATATTATAACGTTCCAGATTTGACTTAAGAGAACGTTCTGTATTGGTTATTCTATGGTCATATAGCAACGTTATAAAGAGAACATTTGAGACTTTAACAGAACGTTCGCACATGGTCCTCTGTTGGTCATATTATAACGTTCCAGATATGACTTAACGAGAACGTTCTGTATTGGTTATTCTATGGTCACATAGCAACGTTATAAAGAGAACATTTGAGACTTTAACAGAACGTTCGCACATGGTCCTCTGTTGGTCATATTATAACGTTCCAGATATGACTTAACGAGAACGTTCTGTATTGGTTATTCTATGGTCACATCGCCACGTTATAAAGAGAACATTTGGACTTTAACAGAACGTTCGCACATGGTCCTCTGTTGGTCATATTATAACGTTCCAGATATGACTTAACGGGAACGTTCTGTATTGGTTATTATTTGGTCACATCGCAACGTTATAAAGAGAACATTTGGGACTTTAACAGAACGTTCGCACATGGTCCTCTGTTGGTCATATTATAACGTTTCTGTATTGGTTATTATTTGGTCACATCGCAACGTTATAAAGAACATTTGGGACTTTAACAGAACGTTCGCACATGGTCCTCTGTTGGTCATATTATAACGTTCCAGATATGACTTAACGAGAACGTTCTGTATTGGTTATTCTATGGTCACATCGCAACGTTATAAAGAAAACATTTGTGACGCAGAATCACTGAAGGAAAAGAAACAACAAGAACAGAAAAAAACGAGCAGAAACACAATAACTTCAACAGACTTCCAGCCACAGCCTTAGATGAAATCAGCTGAAGATAAAAGACATTAAATATCTCAAGATCTCAGCAGAGGAGGATTAAACAACATAAACAGCATTACTAGTGTAACCGGGTGGTAAAACAGCCTGAGATGTAAATGTCTAATTAAGATCAACATCGTACATTATGAGGAATACATTTACAACATGTATACTGTTAACCTGTTGAATGCAATCACATTATGATACTGGCGCTTTAAGGTTTCAGCGAGTCAAGATCACGTCTGAGAGTAAGTCTCGCGAGAGCTTTAGTGGAAGTAGCGCCTAGCTGAGTGTACTACATTGCTTGTGTGTTTGGGTAATATAAATGATATAAACACGATAAAACGCCAAAAAGGTGATAGATATCCATTTGTATTTAAGCAGTATTATATTGGGGAGTAGTACACATGGGTAATTGTTTTGTGATTTGCAACGTTTGATGAGGATTGATTGCGAGCTCACGTGGAGAGTTTATTGGTGAATGTTGGAAACGTTGAACGTTCATCGAATCGTAGAGCGTAAGCAGGGGCGGACTTGATCGATTGTTTCTGTCTGCCTCGCTGCTGAATTGTTTGAGTCTGTAGCTCCATATAGCTTTATTGTCATTGTTTGCTGTCTACTTTATCTTCACTATATATCTGATATTGTCTTATATTGCCTATCACATTAATCTGACATCGCTAGCTTTTAATCTTTTAATCTAAATCACCATCACAACGCGTTAGCACTACGCTAGTTTGTGTTATCCGTGCCCACCGTCATTTCTGTCGCGCTCTCGTTTTCTTCAAATTCATCAAACATCTGGTAAGTCGGATCGGTCTACAAACACGGTAAGCTATGTCATCTTCTCCTTTCATTGTTACTTGCACTGCCTGTCACATGCATAGTTTAGCTTTTTCTGTCAGCGATGAAGGATTCACATGTCATAAATGTAGGGAAATAGTCAGGCTGACAGAGAAAATCTTAGAATTAGAGACACACATCCAAACTTTAATTGAGGATAGTAAGAATGCAAGGGCTTCAGATACTGTTTTGGATGCGACTAGCCTAGCGAACTCCGTACATTGTTCGGTTCCGGCTGTAGAGCCCGTGCACCAGGGCAACTGGGTGACCGTGAGGCGGCCTAGTCGTGTTAAAAAACACCACTCTTCCGTTCCGATTAGAACATCAAACAGGTTCTCCCCACTCAGTGACGCACCCGCTGAGAATCCTGTTGAAAGTGCCCTAGTTATTGGCGATTCTATTACACGGAACGTGAAAATAGAGACACCAGCCACCATAGTCACATGTTTGCCAGGAGCCAGAGCGCCTGACATCAAAGCAAATTTAAAAGTGCTGGCTAATGCTAATCGTAAATACTCTAAGATTGTTATTCACGTCGGCGCTAACGATGTTCGACTTCGCCAGTCGGAGATCACCAAAATTAACATTAAAGAGGTGTGTGAAATCGCACGTATGATGTCAGACACTGTAATTTTTTCAGGGCCCCTTCCTGCTCGTAGGAGTGATGAGATAATTAGCAGACTATCATCACTCAATGGCTGGCTGTCTAAGTGGTGTCCACAGAATAATATAGGTTTCATAGACAATTGGAAAAGTTTTTGGGGCAGACCTGACCTGTTGAAAAGAGATGGTATTCATGCCTCCTGGGGTGGTGCTGCTCTTCTCTCTAGTAATATGGCACATAGTCTTAGAGCTCAACCTTGACTAACTGGGGCCCAGGTCAGGAAGCAGACAGACTGGCTAAACCGACCGTCTGCTAGCTGTCTCACGTCACAGAATTCAGATAAATCCCAACACATAGAGATTCTTTCACCTAGACATCATCAGATAGAGACTGTGTCTGTACCCCGAACTAATAAATACAGAAAACTTCCAAACCCATTTACGGGTGATAATTTAATTGATGTTCAACAAGTAGTAAACAGAGATTATAAAGATAACAAAATGATAAAGCTTGGGTTGCTGAATATTCGATCCCTTTCTTCAAAAGCACTTATTGTAAATGATATTATCACAGAAAATAACCTAGATGTGCTGTGTTTGACAGAAACCTGGCTAAAACCAGACGATTACATTACTTTAAATGAGTCTAGCCCTCAAGGTTAGTATTATCGACACGAACCTCGTCAGAAAGGTAAAGGGGGAGGTGTTGCTGTAATCTATAGTAATATCTTCAGTATTACTCAAAAGTCTTTCAAATATATCTCTTTTGAAGTGATGGTGCTCTATGTAAGTTTATATAATGTTAGTGACAACTCTCATTTGAAATTTGTGTTGGCTACTGTATACAGGCCACCAGGGCACCATACAGATTTTATCAAAGAATTTGCTGATTTTCTATCGGAGTTAGTACTGGCTGTGGATAAAGTCCTTATTGTTGGTGATTTTAATATACATGTAGATAATGAAACTCATTGTCGTAATCATACTCTAGATCTAATATTGTCACATGGAATCGATATTGATGCCGTTGAAATTCTGCAGCAGAGCGATGACGTATCAGATCATTATCTAGTCTCATGCGTGCTACATTTATCCAAGGCTGGAAAACCGCCTGTCTGCCATAAATATGTTAGAACCATCACTTCTACCACTAAAAATTGCTTTATAAATAATCTTCCTGATCAGTTTCATCAACTTAGCAAAAACCAGACAGCTTAGAAGAACTCGATGTTGCAACAGAAACTATTGACGCTCTCTTTTCGAACACTCTAGACTCTGTCGCTCCTTTGCGCTTAAAAAAGATTAAGGATATTAGTCCAACGCCATGGTATAACGAGCACACTCGGCCCTTAAGAGAGCAGCCAGAAAACTGGAGTGCAGCTGGACGAATTCAAAACTAGAAGTTTTTCAGATTTCATGGAGAGAGAAAATGATGGAGTACAGAAAGGCTGTAAAAACCGCTAGACCTGCTTATTTTTCAAATCTTTTAGAAGAAAATAAACACAACCCTAAGTATTTATTTAATACAGTGGCTAAATTAACAAGAAATATAGCCTCAACTTCTGATGTTTCCAAACAGCACAGCAGTAATGACTTTATGAACTTCTTTACTTGCAAGATTGACAACATTAGAGAGAAAATTATAGCCATGCAACTGTCTACTACAGTATCACATCTGACAGTGGGTTGTTGTATCCCTGAGGAAAAATTCCATTCATTCGCTGCTATAGGAAAGGAAGAATTGTCTAAACTTGTTAAATCATCAAAATCTACAACATGTATGTTAGACCCTATACCGACTAAGCTATTGAAAGAGATGCTTCCAGAGGTCATAGATCCTCTCCTAAAGATCATTAATTCATCTTTATCACTAGGTTACGTACCGAAAAATTTTAAGCAGGCTATTATCAAACCTCTTATTAAAAAACCACAACTTGATCCTGGTGAATTAGTCAATTACAGACCGATTTCCGATCTACATTTTCTGTCAAAAATACTAGAAAAGACAGTATCATCTCAGCTTAGTTCCTACTTGGAAAGAAATGGTATCTGTGAGGATTTCCAGTCAGGATTTAGACCGTACCATAGTACTGATCTCATTAGAGTTACGAATGATTTGCTCTTATCATTAGATCATGGTTGTATCTCTCTATTAGTGTTACTAGACCTCAGTGCTGCTTTTGACACTATCGACCACAATATTCTTTTGAATAGACTAGAAAATTATGCTGGAATTAGTGGAATTGCATTGGCATGGTTCAAATCATACTTATCTGACCGTTATCAGTTTGTAGTAGTAAACGAAGAGATGTCATTTCGATCACAAGTTAAATATGGAGTACCACAAGGCTCAGTTCTAGGACCGTTGCTTTTCACTCTGTACATGCTACCCTTGGGAGATGTCATTAGGAAGCATGGCATTAGCTTTCACTGTTACGCTGATGATACTCAGCTGTATATTTCCTCGCGCCCTGACGAAACCTACCAATTCTCAAAATTAACAGAATGCGTAGCTAATATAAAAAATTGGATGACTAGTAATTTCCTACTACTAAATTCAGAAAAAACAGAGATTCTAATTATTGGACCAAAAACTTCAGCACATAAAAACCTAGAATACTGTCTAACACTTGATGGCTGCTCTGTTAAGTCGTCTTCGTCAGTTAGGAACCTGGGTGTGCTCTTTGATACCAATCTTTCATTTGAAAGCCACATTTCTAGCATATGTAAAACCGCATTCTTCCATCTTAAAAATATATCTAAATTGCGACATATGCTCTCAATGACGGATGCTCTCAAATGCGGAACAGCTAGTTCATGCGTTTATGACCTCGAGACTAGATTACTGTAACGCTCTATTGGGTGGTTGCCCTGCTCGCTTGATAAATAAATTACAGCTGGTCCAAAACGCAGCAGCTAGAGTCCTTACTAGAACCAGGAAATATGAACATATTAGCCCGGTTCTGTCAAAACTGCACTGGCTCCCTATTAAACATTGTATAGATTTTAAAATCTTGCTAATTACTTACAAAGCACTAAATGGCTTAGCTCCCCAGTACCTGAGTGAGCTCTTAATGCATTATAGTCCTTCGCGTCTATTACGATCTCAGAATTCTGGCCAGTTGTTAATACCTAGAATATCAAAATCAACCGCAGGCGGTAGATCCTTTTTTCTATTTGGCACCTAAACTCTGGAACAATCTTTTGGAACAGAGATTGGAACAATCTTCCTAGCATTGTTCGGGAAGCAGACACACTCTGTCAGTTTAAATCTAGACTAAAAACGCATCTATTTAACCTGGCATACACATGACGCACTATAAACTTTTGTCTTCATATCCGTTAAAGGATTGTTAGGCTGCATAGATCAGGTCAGCCGGAACCGGGAACACTTCCTATAACACCAGATGTACTCGGTACATCAGAAGAAGAATGGCGTCTACGCTAATTTTTTGTCTCTCTGCTTATCCCGAGGTTTACCAATTAACGTGATTGGCTGGATCTGGGCCGTGTCCGGGTCGGACGGGGAACCTGTGCCTGTGTGCGGCAGCAATGTGGCCTGTGGTGTCGGCGGAGACTGTGTTAACTAGCTCATCCTTTGTTAAGACCATACCGACTCATCAGCCAGAGGGACATATCCCAACAAACCGTCCCATACCGGCGTGATCAAAAAGATCTTAAACTAGATGGAACTAGATTAAATATTTTGACTGTTGCGATTCCAAATCGGTTTAATGACCCGTAACTCTGCCTGAGTATCGGACAAGTGTTCACTGTTGGCCAGAGGAGAACTGGCCCCCCGACTAAGCCTGGTTTAGGGTTAGGGTTTAGGGTTTAGGTTTTTTTTTCTCCATTTGTTGGAGTTTTGGTTCCTTGCCGCTGTTGCCTTTGGCTTGCTTAAGTCGGGGACACTTGCTTGATATTCAGCGGTGTTTTTGATATGCCTGCATTGGCGCCGTTGTATACAAACTGAGCTGAGCCGGACGATTACGTCACTGTTTTCTGCAGTGCTGATATACCTAAATTAACTAGACTAATAACTATTGATATTTGCAACGGAATGAATCAATAATATATAGAATAAGCTGCACAATGACACCATTTTCTTATTAATGTAAAGCTGCTTTGCCACAATTTGCATTGTAAAAAGCGCTATATAAATAAAGATGACTTGACTTGACTTGACTTAACCATTAGGCAAAGGTCGGCATTTGCCTGGGGCCCTCAGCTACCTATGGGCCCCCAAAATGCCTCTTTAACTTATGGTTAAGGTTGTTGTTGTTTTTTTTACTTTGCGCAAATTATATATTTCTTAAACTCCATTCGCTAAAATCGCATCAGAATGCTTAAATCATTAGTGTCGCAGACAGAAGGGGGCCCCCACCCCCCTACATTGGACTGTTCCATTATCTCACCTAATGCGCACCTGCAAAAGTGATTGACAAGGCTGTACCATGCCAAAAAAACTGAAGGAGAAGAATATAAGCTATTGAATGTACAGAGTAGACAGAACAAAAATGAAGCGAAACTACCCAAGCGGTGCTGAAAAAAGGAGGAAGCGGGAGGAAAGCGAAAGGTTTTTAGCAAAATTGCCGAAGGTAACAAGCTTTTTCATGACGCCCGCTGACGATGCTAACGGTAGATCTACCACGAGTGTTAGCAATGATGCTGCTAGGGAGGCGGAGACACCTGCTACTGCCGACAGTGCCAGTCCAGGCTGCTCAAGCGATGTTGCTGCTACATGCAAGTCAACTTTACAGGAAGAAAATCATCCAACTGCAGATAACAGAACTTCCAATGATAATGATGATGATGATGATAATGATGATGATGATTATGACGAAGACGTCTATGAGGAAGAAGACGGCAATACTGATGACCAACTAGTGAGTACTAGTAATTCTGACAAATGTTTTACACTTGAAGATGACCCAGCACTCTGGCCAAAAAACCCCGCCCAATCTTCTCTGTAGGCCCTCCTGCGCCCACCTGCGCACCTGGGTCCCACCCACTCACCTGAGTATAAGTATTGGGACCCCACAGTGTGAAAAATTCACAACTTTGAGTTGACAACACGGATTTAACAATGGAATCAACCAGAAACCAGCAATGGCCTCCAGTCCTTCCTCTTAGGGCTAGTGAAAGAAGGGAGAAGCTTCGGAAGAAGCTTGCTGCGCATGTGGTGAACACCACACGCAGAGTGTGTGAGGCGGATGCTGCCAGGAAGGAGAGGAGGAAGATGAAGTTTTGCAAACCTCATTGGCCTCCTGTTATTTCAGCAGAGGAAGCTGAGAGGAGGAAAAAATTCAGGGAGAGCCTGAAAGAGGAAGAGGAAGAGGAAGAGGAAGAAGAAGGCCCCTCAACCAGTCAGCAGTGGCCTCCAAAAATGAAAACCGTCAAAGTGTCAGGTAAGATTTGTATGCAGTATGAATGAATGTAAAAGGTCAAATGAAAATGAATATGGAATGAAAGTCACCAAATGTCTAAAATAACTTTTTTTGGTCTTTTTTTGGTTTACAGTCCCTCCATGTGCATCTCTGGCCGTGCTCCCTGCTCCGCTGGCTGTGACTGACGCGGCCCTGAAAAGAGTACCAAGGGCCACAGCATGGAGAAGGAAAAAGAGGGCAGAGGAGGACAAAAAGGCCCTATTACAAGGCAGAGCCATGGCTCGGAGAAAGGACCCTAAGGAGTATCCGTGCCGGCTCTGCGGAAAGCCCAAGAGGCTTGAATTTGGCCACAGTTTTTTCAGAGGCCAACATTTCTGTGCCACAGCCGCAGGAAAAACGGTCTCTGAATGGCTGTCTGAGCAAAAAAGGATTGCGGCTGCGGATAACCTTAAAGATGTTCCGCGGACAACAGCATGGAGGAGGAAGAAGAGGGAAGAGGCTGTTGCTCAAGGTGGAAAAGTGATAAAAGAAAGGAAGACATTCATATGCAGCCTTTGTCAGCAGCCAAAGACGAAGGAGGTATGACACTCCCGGTACGGGGCGGCAAGGCATTTCAGCAGCAGCAGAGAAAGCAAAAAAACTAAAACTTTGGTTGGCAGAGCAACGGGCCCTTCCTCCTCTTAAGTGAAGGTTGTTTAGGTTTAATTCGTCTGTCTTTTATTGTCTTTAATTTTTTTATGCCGTTATACTGATTGTTAAATTTTTTCCTCTTTCATTTTAATATTTGTATTTAGTATTTTATTTATATACTGTTTATATAATGTTTCATTTTTTATAACTTGCTTCTTACATTTTATCTTCTATTGCAATATTTGTACGTAGTATTTTATTTATATACTGTTTATATATTGTTTCTTTTTTATAACTTGCATCTTACATTTTTTCTTTTATTGCAATATTTGTATTTTTATTTACATTCACTTTACAATTGTTTATATTTTTTAATAAATCTTTTATCTTCATTTTGTTGTACTGTTTTCGCTGTTCATTTTTTTGTTTTAAAATTTGCATTTTGTTTAAATTTATTTTTTTCTAATAATTTAGTGTGAACTCTTTCATAAATATTTTATTATCTTTATTTTAGTCATTTGTTCACAACTATATATTTTAAACTTTTTATATTTTGTTTCTAGTTTGAACTATTTAACAAATAAATTATATAATATAAAATATAGAATATATTTAAAAACAAAAATAGGCATCCTAAATCCACAAATAAAAGAAATGGCCAAGACAATTAACTTGAGCCTCATGAAGGCAAATAAATGTTCTAAAATAAAGAACAATCATTTAAGACAATGAACATGAGCTTCATGAAGGCAGATAAACCAAAAATAAGGTTTTTATCTATTAATGTGACATTTATGAGGGCAACTAAATGTTCTTAAAAGAGCAGTCATTAAATCTTCTAAAATAAAGAATAAATATTTAGGACCGTTTGCATGACCTTTATGAGTGGAAATTAATGGTCTTAAATTAAGAACATTTAAGTGTTCTAAAATAAATAATTATTTAGGACACTATGTGTCCTTTATGTAAGCAGATAAACCTTTTGAAATAAAGAACAACAATTTTGGACTATTTACATAACCTTTATTAAAATAGAATATATACAATATTTACAAATTAAAGTATTTACATAACCTTTATTAAAATAGAATATATACAATATTTACAAATTATTTACATAACCTTTATTAAAATAGAATATATACAATATTTACAAATTAAAGTATTTACATAACCTTTATTAAAATAGAATATATACAATATTTACAAATTATTTACATAACCTTTATTAAAATAGAATATATACAATATTTACAAATTAAAGTATTTACATGGGATTTCCCTCATTCCTCTTCTCCTGCAGCCACTCTTCTAAAGTCTTTCCCTCTGCCGTGGCACAGAAGTAGAGGCTGCCCACCCTGGTGTGCCCAAACTCTTTTTTTCTGGGCTGTCCACACCGACTGCAAGTATAACCTTTTCTCGCAGGTTGCTGGGGACGGGGCAGCCCTTGTTCTTTGGCTAAAAACTCTGCTGCCTTCCTCTTCCTCCACAGAGTTGTTCTGCTCATTGGAGCAGAGAGGGATGCTGCTGCTGCAGCAGCAGAGAGTGATGCTGCAGGAGCAGAGAGAGCCGGTGCTGATGATGCTGCAGCAGCAGCAGCAGCAGCAGCAGCAGAGAGAGCCGGTGCTGGTGCAGCTGGAGGAGGACGCTGTCCACGTCGCGTGACCTGACCTGAGAGATCAGGGTTTGTTGCAAACGGGAAAGGCTGAAGCGCTGACCCAGGTGCAGGGGGGACGGACGGCATCTGCCTGGCTACAGGAAGCTGGGTGTGCGATACCATGCTGATCTGAGGTAAAGGCACACTCAGAGCCAGCACATCCACTTCCAGCTTCTTCCTGTAGTTGTTGTACCTATTTGAAATGACACAATTAATAGGATGAACTGAATCTGAGAATTGTAAAATTCCTTTTATAGCTGGCTTCCAAAGAAACTACTTACCAGACAGAAAGCGTCCGCTGATTGACCTCAAACAGCTGAAGCCTTGTCCGTCCCCTCAGTGCTGGGCAGTTCCCCACCAGCCTGCGTATGGCCTGGTAGTCATGCAGAACGGCAGCCCAGCGGTTCAGTGAAACACCCCACTTCACCTTCCCCGCTGGATAAATGGAGCAGAGCTCCAGACATACTGCCTCTAAAATTCTACTGATATTGGGCCACTGCGCAGGACCCGATCCCTGCCCCAGCACACACCTGCAAAATAAAGTAGGGGATTATAAAGCATAAAAAGCATGGTAGTTTATATTTTTACAACTCAGTGTGCAAATGTTTAACTTACCGCTTCAGACTCTCTTTTCCATGGCAGGTGGAGGTTTTGGAGTGGGTGGCCTTGAACCTGCCTTGTAAAAGTCTGTCTTTGTGTCTCGGCGGATAGGAAACAGCCTGTCTGTCACTGTCCGGCAGTCTGTCCCACAGCCGAACAATTTCAGAGGCTTCCCTGTCCGAGACACAAGACTTTTCCCTCAGGCCGACCAGGTATCTGGCCAGGTCCACCACTCTGTCGAACCCCGGTGTCCCGTCTGGTCCTCTGCACACCTAACAAGAAGAAAGAGGATCAGTTAGTTGTCCAAGTGATGGCATGGCAAAGGATGCTCGCATACATACATCTTGGGGCTCAGGTGGCAGGTCCTGGGAGGACTGAGAGCGTGACGTAGAATCCCGAGACAGGCAAACAGCTTCCTTCATTGAAACTAATGAGAGAGGGGAGATGGTGTGGTCCTGCTCCTCCTCTGCCTCATCCCCAAATCCCTCATCTTCAGGATCTCCCAAGTCTGCTGGGATGCCGTCTGAGACATCTGGGTCCCGCCCAAAGTCCTCCCTGAACTCCCATGACTGCTGCGAGCACAGGTACTCCACCCCGATGAGCTCGCCTGACGAAAGAAAATTAAATAGAGAACAAGGTTGTAAAACAGAAGTCTGAGCATTACAGAAAAACACAGCACGGCATTATCGACGCATACCTGTGTACTGTCCTGGCTTAGATTAGTCTTGTACAAGACTACAGCCAAGAAGACGCTGGCTGAGCTCATTGAGGCTGTGCTGGAGCGAGCCACTGTAGCAGCGCAGCGACATGCGAGCATCGTGGTTGATGGCAGCAGCAGCACGGTCCTCGTTCCACCGCTCCAAACCCTCAAGCAGATAAGCCTGGAAATTTTCCAGGTTAGCGCTTGTTCCTGTTTCAAAAAAGAAAACATGAACAGTAATTTATAATTACAAATGACATGAAATAGACCATCGCATAAACGCGTCGAATTGTGCAATCGTACCGGGTATGAAGCGGTTGAGGTGGTTGTGGAAGGACTCCAGGGAAGTGGACCCCCGAGCACAGCGGTACACAGGAAGTGTGAGCCCTCCCTTTGTGACACTTCCTGTTTGGGTGTACAGCTGCACTCCGGGAGGGTCTTGGACGCAGGGAAGATGGCGCCTTTGAGTTTGCCAAATGACGTCCATCCTCTCCTGGTCCACCAAGGGGATTCCCATGGTTTCCCTGGCATCCTTGAAGGCCTCCAGCATCTGTCCGATGAGCAGCTCGGTCTCCTCCACACCACGTGTGCAGCGGCGGCAGTGCTGCGCCAGCTGTCTGGAGGTGAGCCGGCTGGTCAGCTGCTCATCGGTGAGGCCTCTGATGTCCTGCTGCTGCTCCAGCTCCCTCCTTTTCGCTTCCCTCAGCAGGGCCACATCTCCCTCGTCCCATGCAAAAATGCAGGCAGAGAGCTTTGCCATGAACAGGCCGTAGAGTGGGTGGCTGTCAGTGTGCAGACCCACAGCGAAACGCCGCATGAAGTGCCACACATCAAGACGAACCACCAGATCAGTCCAGGCGCTGAACATGGCAGCTGCTCTTGACGTTCCCACGGAAGAGCAGCAGTCTCTGTCCACATACAGGAGTGTGGGGGGAGCAACTCCAGCCACCTTGTACCTACCCACCAGGCCTGAGGACATGGCCAGAAGTCCCTGACCCTCATGTGAGGTGAGCACAGATATGAGGACTTGTCCGTGCTCATTGCCCACATTGCTGACCCAGGCTGCGGTCCCAGCTGCGGCTCCAGCCAGTTTTTTGGTCACCTGTTTTTGGAAAACCAAAATTTAATGAGCTACAAACATGCCATACATGTACAAAGGATCAAATGTAAATGTACAGTTGTATTTAAAATAATCAGTGTAGAATACGTTACCTGTTTTGTGGAGTCCATTTTCAGGATGGACCCAAAAACAGAGGTGACCCTGGCTTTCAGCTCACTATACCGGGACCGGACATCCTCTGCGTGGACAGAGAGGAGCCACTTGGCAGTTGGTACAGGCGGCATGGGAGGAGGAGGTGTGATGGAACGTGTGGTGGTGGTGGTGGTGCCCTGGAACCGGTCACACACAGACAGGTAGCGCAGGGTCCTCTCCATCCAGTCCTCACTATGCTGTTCACAAAGTTTGTGATATAGCATTGTGGTGCTGTTGCCGAGAGAGCGCTCCCTCATCAACTTTGCCACATGCATATCACAAGAGAACCTGTTAAGATAAAACAGACAACATTAACAGACAAACCAAGGCAAAGTTTATTCAAGTTAATTTACATTTTTTTTTCCCCCCACACAGGAAAAAAAAACTGGTCTCGATGGGGAGTCAGTGACTCAATGGGGGGCTGTTAACTCAACGGGGGGCCGTTAACTCCTGGAAAGGTTCCCGGCGGAGTGTCTGAAGGAGTTCCACTGCTATTGTTCTGAGTTTAACACATTTGAAAGGTCAAGCTAGGTTAAAATCTGGCCGTTAACTCAATGGGGGGGTCGTTAACTCAATGGGGGGGTCGTTAACTCAATGGGGGGCTGTTAACTCAATGGGGGGCCGTTAACTCAATGGGGGGCCGTTAACTCCTGAAAAGGTTCCCGGCGGAGTGTCTGAAGGAGTTCCACTGCTATTGTTCTGAGTTTAACACATTTCACACATTCTGAAGAGAAGTTGCATTTTTACCATTACAGCTACAGTTAATGGTGTAACATTTCAGTAGTTAATTGCACCTACCTATGTATTTTTGCCTATAATAAGAATAATTTTATTCACGACTCACCGGTAAGTGAGGATTGCTGGGAACAACCTGCGGTGAGCCGGATCCAGCTGGTCCAGGACGTCATACGACCAGGCAGCCAGCTTTTTATGGCAGTGCTGACACTCGAGGTATTCTGTGGCCAGAAAATACCAGCCGTGTACATTCAGCACTCGCCTCACCGTCTTGTAGAGACCACAAGATGTCAGTCGGTGACCAAACCGTCTGCAGTCTGGCAAGCTGCAGATCAGCTTGTAGGACCACATCCTGTAAGGCATCCACAAACACAGCGGGGAGGTGAAGAACACATCCGGCGACGCTGGAGGCTGATGATACAGCACACGTGGCTGAGGAGGGTACCACCACATCTGCAGATCATCCGTCAGCACTGCCCTTCCACCCTGGTTTCGGAAGAGGGAACGGCCAATCCACTCGTGTTGGTCCTTTGGAAGGGAGCACTTCCAGGCCTCAGGGAGAACAACCTATACACCCAAAATATGTTACGTATGAATTATAACAAGTGAGTAAATTAATAACAATACTAATAAATATACACACACATGAAGCACACTTCTGGTGTGAAAACTATACCTCAGAAGCCGCTGACAGCAGCCTTTGAGCTGCTCTTTGCTCCAAACGAGGTGAGCGGGTCGGCGCTGAATGTGGTGGTGGAAGAACTGGAAGAACATCATTTAAATTTTGTAATTAGTACTTTCATTCATTTATTCAATTTATGTTTACATGATACTTTTTTTTGCACTTAAAACAAAACACACCCTGTGTCTCCACCCCCATGGCTGAAGCCAAAAGTTCTTCGTCTGTTGGCTCTGAAGGCAGAAAATTGACAATGTTATTCATAATCACATCACAACGTGCATAGAATTACGTCACACATACATCTAAAATCTCACCGTGTGCTGAGGCTGGCTGGGAACGGGAGCTTTGGGCAGGAGGCGCAGAAGCCGGTCGTGAAGGGCGCAGGACAGCCTGGGATGCAGAAGATGCAGAGGGTGGCTTTTTTCTCTGTTCAGCCCTTATTTTCTTCTGGTCCCTCTGCAAGATGTATTTCTTTAGGGCATCCATTTTGCTGCCTGCCCTGGTGTCCTTTTTCTTGATGAACTCCACATAGCTGCATATGACACAAAATAATACACAACATAAGAATAAAATACACACTAAACAATTAGTGCATGCGAAACAGGGCCCTTACAGGGCTTGGGCCCTAACAAGCAAGCTGATGCATTTATTGCCTTCTCCTCTCCCTGTCCTTGGCCTCATACAGCTCCTTGAAAGTGCTCTTAGAGTTGGCCCCAAAGCCCACCAGACAGTCGCCCTCAGAGCCAGACAACGTTCCCTCTCTCTGCCTGCGCACTTTGATGGCTTCTTCGACCACCTGGAATGAGCAGGCATAATGGAGAAACGCATCTTTGTTGGCCATGAGGGCACCTCTGTCTGTTCTGCCAGCCTCACGCTCCCTCTGATGGCCAGACAGAACCATGAGGGAGTATCCCAGGTCGTTCTCCAGCATCCACTTGAAGGTTCTGCCCCTGTACTGACCGAACTGGACGGCACTTTGGCTTGCCAACAGCAGGTCGTCAAAGGGATCCCCTCCGCCTTGGATAACCGTCAGCTTGGCCTCCCCCAGCACAGCCTCAGGGTCCTTCGGTACAAAGGGCACCCCTTTAGCCAGCTGAGAAAGGTGGATCTTCTCCAAAGTGGCAGCCTTCTTGGACGGCCGCAGCACCAGCTCTCCACCCTCGAAGCGAAGATTAGGCTTGCTTTCCATTCTGTAAACAGTAACAGTAAAGCACCAGATGTTATGAGAAACAATGCTCTGAACCCCAGACACAAAAGAAACATTATGGAAAATGCATTATTATACATTATTAAGGCTCATTGGTGGCATAAACCAATAAAATAAAAAGGTACATTGTTCTAATTTTTTTTCTTATTATTATCAATGTTCTTAAACGAATTTTATTTTATTTTCATCGTTATTGAATATTAAAACTGACCTAGAGTCAATAAAAGGTCAAACGAACGAATCAGAAAACATCTGCATGCACGCATTACATTATATTTATGAATGAATGAATGAAACAGCACTTTTTAGACTGAAATCTATGTTTTGGGTAACTTTTAGATCTATGTTTTAGGCGTTTGCAAGCCAAAAAAAAATAAAAAAAATATATAAATACCAAAAAATGTCGTCTTACCTGATCCACAAAAGTGCAGGGTTACAAAATGCTCCGATCGCGGGAAAAAATAGCAAAGGAAATTGCAAAAGTGCGTTTTTACAAAAAACGTTTAGGTCTTGTGCGTTTTAAAGCGTCGAAACAGCCAGATGTTGTCTATTCTTGTGAATGGGAGCAGCAGCAGCTCTCGATCAATGGGAGCAACGACCGCCTCTGAAACAATTCGCGACAGCCAATGGGACGAGGGGTGCCGAGAGTGAAACAAATCGCCTCTCGGCGAAACCGATCGCGCGGTTTGAAACAATTCCTCGGCCGGCCAATGGGGCGAGGGCAGCGGAGGCGGTACATGGTGAAACAATTCCTCCAGCGGCCAATCCGAGCGCGGGGCGGGATGAAACATATTGCAACATATCCCCGAACATCGCTTTCACGATAGCGCAAAACATCTCACTGACAAAGAGCGCTGCTCAATAGTGCAGAGAGGCCCAGTTCATATTAAGGACAGAATTGATCCTAAAAATCAAGAGGGGCGAAGATTTACAAACAGAAACTACTATCTGCAAATGAAAAATGGAGAAAAGATAAAGAGGTCCTGGCTTGTGTACAGTGAAAAAAACGACTGTGTTGTGTGCTTTTGTTGTCGTCTGTTTGGTAACAGAGACAAGGGCACTCAGCTAAGTGGGGATGGGTTTGATAACTGGAAAAATCTTTCAGCCCATTTGAGACAGCATGAGAGGTCTGCAGAACACATCACAAACATGGATATTTGCCGCAATCTTTCACAGAAACATAAAACAAACACAGCTATAGATCAGGTAAACCAAGATTTAATTGCTCTAGAAGTAAACCGCTGGAAAGAGATTTTAAGAAGACTTATTGCAATTGTAAATCATCTGACAGAGCGCAATCTTGCATTTCGTGGTCACTCAGACAGATTGTTTGAGCCTGGTAATGGAAATTTCCTTGGACAAGTACAATTAATGGCTCAGTTTGACCCAGTGATGCAAGAGCATTTGAGGAGAATTCAGGCAAAACAGCTAAGTGACAGTTATTTAAGCAAGAATATTCAAAATGAACTGATTTCCCTTGTGGCGAAAAGTACAAGTGATGCAATTGTAGAGAGAGTAAAAACAGCCAAATACTATGCTGTAATCATGGACTGCACTCCAGACCTCAGTCACAATGAGCAGCTCTCAGTGGTGCTATGAATTGTAATTTGTGAGTTATCAAAGGGTGTCTCCATCCATGAGCACTTTGTTGGATTTCTTCAGGCACTAGACACAACAGGAAAAGGCATTTGCAAGACATTTTTAGGCCACCTTGAAACACTAGGATTGGATCTTTCCAACTGTCGAGGCCAATCTTATGACAACGGGAGCAACATGCAGGGTAAAAAGCAGAGAGTCCAAAAGAGAGTGCTGGAATTAAACAACAAAGCGTTATATGTTCCTTGTGGAAGTCACACACTGAATCTTGTTGTTGGTGATGCAGCCAAATCCTCTGTGTCGTCCATCAGCTTCTTTGGGCTGTTACAGCGACTCTTTTCAGCTCCTCAGTTCACCGTTGGACCATTCTCAAAGAACACGTCAAGAATTTTACACTCAAGGCATTGTCAACAACCAGGTGGGAGTGCAGAGTTGAAGCTGTGAAAGCTATTCACTACCAGCTGCCTGAAATCGTGAAGGCATTAACTGCTCTAAAGGAGTACGCTGCAGAGAAACGAGATGGGTTAGATTAGGTTAGGGTTAGGGTTAGGGTTAGGGTTAGGTTAGGGTTGGGGTTAGGGTTAGGGTTAAGGTTAGGTTATAGTGACAAAAACGAATCTGTCACCCCCCAGTTTTGTCCCCAAACCCCCCCCCCCCCCCCCATATCTTGGGTTCTGTATGTCCTAGAGAGCTGAAATTTGGTCTATAAACTAATTAGGGGACGGGGAGACGATTGCACATGGTTTGGGCGCTGTAGCACCACCAGGTGTGGAGATATGGTATTGTCACCCCCCCCCCCCCTATTTTTGATTTAATGGGTTAGGGTTATGGTTATGGTTATGGTTAGGGTTAGGGGTTAGGGTTAGGGTTAGGGTTGGGGTTAGGGTTAGGGTTACGGTGATTTGGACAGGGAATTC